>WSZQ02065490.1:0-27452 GCA_019419845.2 Weissflogia rhopalogaster
CTCGATGTGGTTAAACGACTTTTTTCACGAATATAAGTCGTTTAAGCACATCTAAATATGATTTTCTCTTATATTTTTGCGAATACATCCAAATAGTGAACCATAACACCTATCGATCTCAAGATACTTTTAAACGACTCTTTTCACGTAAGTAAGTCGTTTAACAAGCTCATCTAAACATAATTTCCTATTATAGCTTGGAGAATACATGCAAAAATTTCGGATATCGCACGTTATTTTCTGATCCGTTGCAGCTTTCGATCTGTCGATGTGCTTAAACGGCATTTTTCACGTAAATAATTCGGTTAAGCACATCTAAACACGGTTTTCTCTTATATTTAGGCGAATACATGCAAAAAGTGAACCGTAGCAACTATAGACCTCTCGATGCGCTTAAACGACTCTTTTCACGTAAATGAGTCGTTTAAGCACATCTAAACACGGTTTTCTCTTATATTTAGGCGAATACATGCAAAAAGTGAACCGTTGCAGCTATCGGTCTCTCGATGCGCTTAAACGTCTTTTTTCAGGTAATTAAATCGTTTAAGCACATTTATACATGATTTTTTAATATTTTGGGGAATACATGCAAAAAGTTAACAGTAGCAGCTATCGATCTCTCGATGTGCTTAAACGGCATTTCTCACGTAAATATGTCGCTTAAGCACATCTAAACATGATTTTCTCTTATATTTTGGTGAATACATCCAACAAGTGAACCGTAGCACCTATCGATCTCTCGATGCGTTTAAACAACATTTTTCACGTAAATATGTCGCTTAAGCACATCTAAACATGATTTTCTCTTATATTTTGGCGAATGCATGCAAAAAGTTCGGATATCGCATATTATTTTCTGATCCGTTGCAGCTTTCGATCTCTCGATGTGCTTAAACGGCATTTTTCACGTAAATATGTCGCTTAAGCACATCTAAACATGATTTTCCTTTATATTTTGGCGAATGCATACAAAAAGGGAACCGTTGCAGCCATCGATGTCTCGATATGCTTAAACGAATTTTTTCGCGTAAATAAGTCGTTCAAACACACCTAAACAGGATTATCTCTTATATTTTGGCGAATACATGCAAAAAGTCCGAATATCGCGTTTTATTTTCTGATCCGTTGCAGCTATCGATCTCTCGATGTGGTTAAACGACTTTTTTCACGAATATAAGTCGTTTAAGCACATCTAAATATGATTTTCTCTTATATTTTGGCGAATATATCCAAACAGTGAACCGTTGCACCTATCGATCTCTCGATGCGTTTAAACGACTCTTTTCACGTAAGTATGTAGTTTAAGTACATCTAAACATGATTTTCTTTTATAGCTTGGCGAATTCATGCAAAAAGTCCGAATATCGCGTTTTATTTTCTGATCCGTTGCAGCTATCGGTCTCTCGATGCGCATAAAAGTCTTTTTTCACGTAATTAAATAGTTTAAGCATATTTATACATGATTTTTTCTATAGTTTGGGGAATACATGCAAAAAGTTAACCGTAGCAGCTAACGATCTCTCGATGCGTTTAAAAGACACTTTTCACGTAAATAAGTCGTTTAAGCACATCTATACATGATTTTCTCTTATATTTTGGCAAATACATGCAAGAAATTAGGATATTGCTGTTATTTTCGGATCCGTTGCAGCTATTGATTTCTCGATGCGCTTAAACGACTTTTTTCAGGTAAATAAGTCGTTTATTCACATATAAACATAATTATCTCTTATATTTTGGCGAAAACATGCAAAAAGTTCTGATATCACATGTTTTTTTTCTGGTCCTTTGCAGCTTTCGATCTCTCGATGTGCATAAACGGCATTTTTCACGTAAATATGTCGCTTAAGCACATCTAAACATGATTTTCTCTTATACTTTGGAGAATGCATGCAAAAAGGGAACCGTTGCAGCCATCGATGTCTCGATGTGCTTAAACGAAGTTTTTCGCGTAAGTAAGTCGTTTAAACACACCTAAACAGGATTATCTCTTACATTTTGGCGAATACATGCAAAAAGTCCGGATATCGCGTTTTCTTTCTGATCCGTTGCTGCTATCGATCTCTCGACATGTTTAAACGACATTTTTCACGTATATAAGTCGTTTAAGCTCATCTAAACATGATTTTCTCTTATATTTTTGCGAATGCATGTAAAAAGTGCGGATATCGTGTGTTATTTTCAGAACCTTTGCAGATATCGATCTCTTGATGTGCTCAAACGATTTTCTTCTAGTAAATATGTCGTTTAAGCATATCTAAACATGATTTTCTGTTATACTTTGGTGAATACATGCACAAATTTCGGATATTGCTCGCTGTTTTCTGACCCGTTCCAGCTATCGATTTCTGGACGGGCTTAAACGGATTTTTCACAAAAATAAGTCGTTCATGCACATCTAAAAATGATTTTCTCCCATATCTTATCGAATATATGCTAAATGTTCGGGTATCGAACGTTATTTTCTGAACATTTGCAGCTATCGATCTCTGGAGGTGCTCAAACGATTTGTTTTCGCGTAAATAAGTCGTTTATGCTCATCTAAACATGATTTTCTCTTATACTTTGGTGAATAAATGCAAGAAGTTCGAATATCGCGCATATCTACACCGTTACAGCTTTCTATATCTCGATACGCTTACATGATTTTTTTCGCGAAAATAAGTCGTTTAAGCTTATCTAAACATGATTTTCTCATATATTTTGCCGAATACATGAAAAAAGTTTGGATATCGCATGTTATTTTCTGAACCGATCTTTCGATGCGCTTAAACAACTTTTCACATGATAATATGTCGTTTAAGCACGTCTAAACAAGATTTTCTTTTATATTTTGGCGAATACATCCAAAAAGTTCGGATATCGCATAATATTTTAGGAACAGTAGTAGCTATTGATCTCTCGATGCGCTTCAACGACATTTTTCACGAAAATAAGTTATTTATGCACATCTAAACATGATTTTCACTTATATTTTGGCGAATACATGAAAAAAGTTTGGATATCGCGTGTTATTTTTTTAACCGTTACTATCGATCTCTCGATGCATTTAAACGCCTTTTCTCATGAATATAATTCGTTTAAGAACTTCTAAACTAGATTTTGTCCTATATTTTGGAGAATACATGCAAGAACCTCGGATATCGTGTGTTAATTTCTGAACCGTTGCACCTATCGATTTCCCAATGCCCTTAAACGATTTTTCTCACGAAAATAAGTTGTTTATGCACATCTAAACATTTCTTTCTCTTATATTCTGGCGAATACATGCAAAAACCTCGGGTATCACGTGTTAATTTCTGAACCGGTGCGCCTATCGATCTCCCGAAGCGCTTACACAACTTTTCGCACGAAAATAATCATTTAGGCACATCTAAACATGATTTTCACTTATACTTTGGCGAATACATACAAAAAGTTCGGGTATCGCGTGTTATTTTCTGGACCGTTGCAGCTATCGATCTCCCGATGCACTTAAACGACTTTTCTCACGAAAATAAGTGGTTTATGCACATCTAAACATGATTTTCTCTTATATTGTGGCGATTACATGCAAAAACCTCGGATGTCACGTGTTAATTTCTGAACCGGTGCGCCTATCGATCTCCCGATGCGCTGACAAAACTTTTCGCACAAAAATAAGTCATTTAGGCACATCTAAACATGATTTTCTTTTATACTTTGGTGAATACATACAAAAAGTTCGGATATGGCGCATTATTTTCAGAACCGTTGAAGCTATCGTATAAGTCGTTTATGGTCATCAAAACAGGATTTTCTCTTATATTTTGGCGAACACATGCTAAATTTTCGGATATCGCATGTTATTTTCTGAACCATTGCAGCTTTCGATCTTCCGAAGTGCTTAAATGAATTTTCTCACGAAAATAAGTCGTTTAGTCAGATCTAAACATGATTTTCTTTATATTTTGGTGAATACATGCAAAAAGCTCGGATATCGCGCGTTATTTTCTGAACTGTTGCAGCTATCTCTCGATGCGTTTAAACGCCATTTCTCACGAAAATAAAACGTTTATGCACATCTAACTATGATTTTCTCTCATATTTTGTTGAATACATACAAAAAGTTCGGTTATCGCGCTTTATTTTCTGAACTGTTGAAGCTATCGAACTCTCTATGCGCTTAAACGGCATTTTTCGCGAAAATAAGTTGTTTATGGACATCAAAACATTATTTTTTCTTATATTTTGGCGAATACATGCTAAATGTTCAGATATCGCTTGTTATTTTCTGAACAGCTGCGGCTATCGATTTCTCGATGCGCTTAAACGACTTTTTTCATGAAAATATGTCATATAATAACATCTAAACATGATTTTATCTTATATTTCGGCGAACACATCCAAAATGTTCGGATATCGAATGATTTTCTGAACCGTTGTGCATAGCGATCTCACGATGTGCGTAAACGACTATTCTCACGAAAATAAGTTTTTTAAGCACATCTTTACATGATTTTCTCTTATATTTCGGCGAATACAAGTGAAAAGTTCGGATATGGCGTGTTATTTTCTGAACCGTTGCAGCTACCCATTTCTCAATATGCTTAAACAACTTTTCTCAAGAAAATAAGTTGTTTACGCGCATATAAACATGAGTTTCTGTTATATTTTGGCGCATACATGCAAACAGTGTGGTTATCGCGTGTTATTTTCTGAACCGTTGCAGCTATCGATCTCCCGATGCGCTTAAACGACTTTTCTCACGAAAGTAAGTTATTTAAGCAAATCTAAATATGATTCACGCTTATATTTTGGCGAGTACATGCAAAAAGTTCAGATATCGCGTGCTATTTTCTGTACTGTTGCAGCTATCGATCTCTCGATGTGTTTAAATGACCCGTTTTCGCCAAAGTATAACAGAAAACCCTGTTTAGATATGCTGAAACGCCTTATATTCGTGAAAGAAGTCGTTCAAGCAAATTGCGAGATCAATAGCAGCAACAGTTCAGAAAATTACATGCGATATCTGAACATTTATATGTATTCACGAAAATGTAAGAGAAAATCACGTTTAGATAAGCTTATACGACTAATTTTCATGAGAAAAGACGTTTAAGCGCATCAAGAGATCGATAGCTGCAACGGTTCAAATAATAACAAGCGACATCCGATCTATTAGCATGTATTCACCAAGGTATATGAGGGAATCATGTATAGTTGTGCTTATACGATTTATTTTCGCGAAAAAAGAGGTTTTAACGCCTCCTTACAGTGCTAGACTAGAGTCAAGCTCAACAGGGTCTTCTTTCCCCGCTGAGTATTCCAAGCCCGTTCCCTTGGCTGTGGTCAAGAGATCGATAGGCGCAACAGTTCAGAAAATAACACACGATATATGAATTTCTTGCATGTATTCGGCAAAATATATGAGAAAATCACGTTCCGATGAGCTTAAACAGCTTATTTTCGTGAGAAAAGTCGTTTAAGAGTATTTGGGAGATCCATAGCTGCAACGGTTCAGAAAATAACGCGCGATATCCGAACTTTATTCATGTATTCACCAAAATATAAGAGAAAATCACTTTAAGATGTGCTTGTATGACATATTTTCGTGAGAAAAGGCGTATAAAAGCATCGAAAGGTCGATAGGTGCAACAATTCAGAAAATAACACGCGATATATGAATTTCTTGTATGTATTCGCCAAAATATAAGAGAAAATCATGTTTAGTTGTGCTTAGCAGACTTAATTACGAGAGAAAAGTCGTATAAGCGCATCGAGAGATCGATGGCTGCAACGTTTCAGAAAATAACACGCGGCATCCGATCTTTTTTCATGTATTCACAAAGGTACATAAAGAAGTCATGTTTAGATATGCTTAAACGCCTTATTTTCGTGAAAAAAGTTGTTTAAGCGCATCGAGAGATCGATAGCTGCAACGGTTCAGAAAATAGCAAGCGATATACGAACTTCTGCATGTATTCACGAAAATATAAGAGAATATCATGTTTAGATATGCCATATTTCCGAGAAAAAAAAATTTAAGCAAATCGAGAGATCGATAGCTGCTACGGTTCAGGAAATAACACGCGATATCCGAGCATATTGCATGTATTCGGAAAAATATAAGACAAAATCATGTTTAAATGTGCCTAAACGACTTATTTTGGTGAGAAAAATCGCTTAAGCGCTACGTGAGATCGATAGCTACAACGGTTCAGAAAATAACATGCGATATCCGGAATTATTGCATGTATTCGCCAAAATATAATAGAAAATCACGTTTAGATGTGCTTAAACGACTTATTTACGTGAAAAAAAGTCGTTTAAGCACATCGAGAAATCGATAACTGCAACACTCCAGAAAATAACACGCGATGTCCGAACTCCTTGTATGTATTCGCCAAAATATACGTGAAAATCAAGTTCCGATGAGCTTAAATGACTTATTTTTGTGCGAAAAGTCACGAAAATCACGTTTCGATGAGCTTATACGATATATTTTAGTGAGAAAAGTCGTTTAAGCGCATCAAGAGATCAATAGCTGCAACGGTTCAGATAATAACACGCGACATCCGATCTATTTGCATGTATTCACCAAGGTATATGAGAAAATCATGTTTAGTTGGGCTTATACGACTTATTTTCGCGAAAAAAAGAGGTTTAAGCGCATCGAGAGATCGATATGGGCAACGGTTCAGAAAATAACACACGATATACGAATTTTTTGCATGTATTCGGCAAAATATGAGAAATTCACGTTCCGATAAGCTTAAACGGCTTATTTTCGTGAGAAAAGTCGTTTAAGCGCATTGGGAGATCCATAGCTGCTACGGTTCAGAATATAACGCAGGGCATCCGAACTTTATTCATGTATTCGCCAAGATATAAGAGAAAATCACCTTAAGATGTGCTTACACGACATATTTTCGAGTGAAAAGGCGTATAAATGCATCGAGAGATCGATAGGTACAACGGTTTAGAAAATAATACGCGATGTCCGAAGTTATTGCATGTGTTCGCCAAAATATAAGAGAAAATCATGTTTAGTTTTGCCTAACAGTCTTAATTACGTGTGAAAAGTCGTATAAGCACATCGAGAGATCGATAGCCGCAACGGTTCAGAAAATAACATGCGACATCCGATCTTTTTGCATGTATTCAAAAAGTTACATAAAGAAGTCATGTTTAGATATCGAGTGAACGACAGCTGCTACGGTTTAGAAAATAATACGCGATATCTGAACTTTTTGCATGAATTTGCCAGAGTATAATAGAAAATCTTGTTTAGATATGCTTAAACGACTTATTTTCATGTGAAAAGTCGTTTAAGCGCATTGGGAGATCGATAGCTGTAACGGTTCAGCAAGTAACGCACGATATCCGAACTTTATTCATGTATTCCCCAAAACATAAGGGAAAATTATCTTTAGATGTGCTTATACGACATATTTTCATGTGAAAAGTCGTTTAAGCGCATCGAGAGGTCGATAGGCGCAAAATAACAAGCGATGTCCGAACTTTCAGAATGCATTCGACAAAATATAAGAGGAATTCATGTTTAGATGTGCTTAAACGACTTATTTACGTGAAAAAATTCGTTTGAGCGCATCGAGAGATCGATAGCTGCAACGGGTCAGAAAATAACAAGCGACATCCGATCTTTTTGCATGTATTCACCAAGGTATATAAAGAATTATTACATGTATTCGCCAAAGTATTAGAGAAAATCATGTTTAGATGTGCTTAACAGACTCATTTACGTGATAAAAGAAAATATACGCATCGAGAGATCGATAGCTGCAACGGTTCAGAAAATAACACGCGACATCCTATCTTTTTGCATGTATTCATTAAGGTACATAAAGAAGTCATGTTTAGATATGCTTGTACGCCTTATTTTCGTGAAAAAAATTCGTTTAAGCACATCGAGAGATGGATAGCTTCTAGGATTCCGAAAATTTCACGCGATATCCGTACTTTTGTATTCGCCAAAACATGTTTAGATGTGCTTAAACGACTTATTTTCATGAATTAAGCCATTTAAGTACATCGACAGATCAATATCTGCAACGGTTCTGACAATAACGTGCGATATCCGTACATTTTGCATGTTTTCGCCAAAAAATAAGAGCAAATCATCCTTAGATGTTCTTGTACGACATATGTTCGTGTGAAAAGCCGTTTAAGCGAATAGAGGGATCGATAGGCGCAACGGTTCAAAAAATAATACGTGATATCCGAAGTTTTTGCATCTATTCGCGAGAATATAACAGAAAATTATGTTTAGTTATTCTGAAACGCCATATTTTCGAGAAAAAGTCGTTTAAGCGTATCGAGAGATCGATAGCTGTAATAGTTCAGAAAATATCACGCGATATCCGAACTTTTTGTGTGTATTCGCCAAAGTATAAGAGAAAATCATGTTTAGATGTGCTTTAACGACTTATTTTCCTGAGAAAAGTCGTTTAAACATATCGAGAGATCAATAGCTGCAACGGTTCAGACAATAACGCGCCATATCCGTACATGTTGCATGTTTTCGCCAAAAAATAAGAGAAAATCATCCTTAGATGTTCTTGTACGACATATGTTCGTGTGAAAATCCGTTTAAGCGAATAGAGAGATCAATAGGCGCATCGGTTCAGAAAGTAATACGAGATATCCGAAGTT
The DNA here is from genome assembly GCA_019419845.2 of Weissflogia rhopalogaster. Lineage (NCBI taxonomy): Eukaryota > Metazoa > Arthropoda > Insecta > Coleoptera > Staphylinidae > Weissflogia > Weissflogia rhopalogaster. The sequence continues at coordinate 8,635 of WSZQ02065490.1, forward strand.
TTTGCATGTATTCGTCAAAATATAAGAGAAAATCATGTTTAGATATGCTGAAACGCCATATTTTCGGAAAAAAAAACAGATATTTAAGCAAATCGAGATTCGCCCAAATATAACACACATCATGTTTAGGATGTACTTAAACGACTTATTTTCGTGAGAAAAGTCGCTTAAGCGCTACGTGAGATCGGTTGCTGCAACAGTTCAGAAAATAACACGCTATATCCGTACTTTTTGCATGTATTCGCGAAAATATAAGAGAAAAATATGTTTAGATATGCTTAAACGACTTATTTTCAAGAGAAAAGTAATTTAAGCTTATCGAGAGATCGATAGCTGCTAGGGTTCAGAAAATAACACGCGATATCCGAACTTTTTGCAAGTATTCATCAAAACTTAGCAGAAAATCATGTTTAGATGAGCTTATATGGCTTATTTTCGTGAGAAAAGTCGTTTAAGCGCATAGAGAGAGAGATCGAAAGCTGCAACAGTTCAGAAAATATCACGCGATATCCGCACTATTTGCATGTATTCACCAAAGTATTAGAGAAAATCATGTTTAGATCTGCCTAAACGACTTATTTTCATGAATAAAGTCATTTAAGTACATCGACAGATAAATATCTGCAACGGTTCAGAAAATAACACGCGATATCCGAAGTTTTTGCATGTATTCGCCAAAATATAAGAGAAAATCATGTTTAGATATGCTTAACTGACTCATTTACGTGAGAAAAGTAATATATACGCATCGAGAGATTGATAGCTGCAACAGGCCAGAAAATAACATGCGATATCCGAATTTTTTCATATATTCACCAATGTATAAAAGAAAATCATGGTTAGATGCGCTTAAACGACTTATTAGCACGAAAAAAAATTGTTTACGCACATCGACAGATTGACAGCTGCAATGGTACAGAAAATAACGCACGATATCCGTACTTTTAGCATGTATTCGCAAAAATATAAGAAAAAAATATGTTTAGATAAGATTAAACGACTTATTTTCGTGAAAAAAGTATTTTCAGCCCATCGAGAAGTCGATAGCTGCGATGGTTCGGAAAATAACGCGCGATATCCGTACTTTTTGCATGTATTCGCGAAAATATAAAAGACAAATATGTCTAGATGTGATTAAACGCCTTATTATCGTGAAAAAGTCATTTAAGCGAATCGAGAGATCGATAGCTGCAACGTTTCAGAAAATAACACGCGATATCCAACCTTTTTGCATGTATTCACCAAGGTATATGAGAAAATCATGTTTCGATGAGCTTAAACGACTTATTTTCGCGAAAAAAATCGTTTACGCATATCAACAAATTGATAGCTGCAATGGTTCAGAAAATAACGCGCGATATCTATACTCTTTGCATGTATTCGCCAAAGTAAAAGAGAAAATCATGTTTAGATGTGATTAAACGACTTATTTTCATGAAAAAAGTCGTTTAAGCACATCGAGAGGCCAATAGCAGCAATGGTTCAGAAAATAACACGCAATGTCCGAAATTTTTGAATATATTCACCAAGGTAGATGAGAAAATCATGTTTAGATGTGCTTACACCACTTATTTTCGCGAAAATAGACGTTTAAGCGCATCGAAAGATCGCATGGCGCCCCGGTACAGAAAAAAAACACGCGATATCCGAACTTATTGCATGTATTCGATAAAGTATAAGAAAAAATCATGTTTATATGTGCTTAAACGACATGTTTACGTGAAAAAATTCGTTTAAGTGTATCGAGAGATCGATAGCTGCAACGGTTCAGAAAATAACAAGCGACATCCGAGCTTATTGCATGTATTCGCTAAAATATAAGACAAAATCATATTTAGATGTGCATAAACGACATATTTACGTGAAAAAGTCGTTTAAGCACATCGAGAAATCGATAGCTACCACAGTCCAAAAAATTACACGCAATATCTGAACTTTTTACATGTATTCGCCAAAATATAAGAGAAAATAATGTTTAGATGTGCTTAGCGGACTTATTTACGTGAAAAAATTCGTTGAAGCGCATCGAGAGATAGATAGTTGCAACGGTACAGATAATAACACGCGACATCCGATCTATTTGCATGGATTCACCAAGGTGTATGAGAAAATCATGTTTAGACGCCTTAGTTTCGTGGTAAATAGTCGTTTAGGTAAATCGACAGATCAATATCTGCAACGGTTCAGACAATAACGCGCGATATCCGTACTTTTTGCATGTTATCGCCTAAAATAAGAGAAAATCATAATTAGATATACCTGTACGACATATGTTCGTGTGAAAAGCCGTTTAAGCGAATAGAGGGACCGATAGGCGCAACGGTTCAGAAAATAACACGCGATATCCGAAGTTTTTGCATGTATTCTCCAAAATATAAGAGAAAATCATGTTTAGATATGCTGAAACGCCATATTTTCATGAGAAAAGTCGCTTAAGCGCAACGAGAGATCGACAGCGCATAGAGAGATCGATAGCTGCAAGAGTTCAGAAAATAACATGCCATATCCGAACTTTTTGCATGTGTTCGTGAACATATAATAGAAAACCATGTTTAGATATGCTTAAACGCTTTATCTGCGGGCAAAATTTCGCTCATTCGCATCGAGAGATAGATAGCTGTTATGGTTCAGAAAATAACACGCGATATCTGAACTATTTGAATGTATTCGCCAAAACATAAGAGGAAATCATGCTTGGATGTGCTTATACGACAGGTTTTCGTGTGCAAAATCGTTTAATCGCGTCAAGAGATCAATAGATGTAACGGTTCGAAAAATAACAGGCGATACCCGTACTGTTTGCAGCTATTCGCCAAAATATAAAAGAAAATTATGTTTCGATGTGCTTAAACGACTTATTTTCGCGAAAAGAGTCATTTAAGCGCATCAAGAAATCGATAGATGCAGCGGTCCAGAATATAATATGCGATATCCGAACGTTTTGCATGTATTCCCATAAATATATGAGAAGATCATGTCTCGATGTGCTTAAATGGCATATTTTCGCGAAAAAAGTCGTTTAAGCGCATAGAAAGATCGATAGGCGCAACGGTTAAGAAAATAACACGCGATATCCGAACTGTTTGCAGGTATTCGCCAAAATATAAGAGAAAATTATGTTTAGATGTGCTCAAGCGTCTAATTTTCGTGAAAAAATCGTTTACGCGCATCGGGAGATAGATAGCTACAACGGTTCAGAAAGTAACGCGCGATATCCGAACTTTATGCATGCATTCGCCAAAACATTAAAGGAAATCATCTTTAGATGTGCTTATATGACATATTTTCGTGTGAAAAGTCGTATAAGTGCATCAAGAGATCGATAGCTGCAACGGTTCAGAAAATAACACGTGATATCCCAACATTTTGCATGTATTCGCAAAAATATAAGAGAAAACCATGTTTAAATATGCTTAAATGCCTTATTTCTGTGAAGAAAAGTCGTTCAAACACACCGAGGGATCGATAACTGCAACAGTTCAGAAAATATCAAGCGATATATGAACTATTTGAATGTATTCGCCAAAACCAGAGAGAAAATCATGCTTAGATGTGCGTATACGACATGTTTTCGTGTGAAAAGTCGTTTTAGCGCGTCGAGAGTTCGACAGGCGCAACGGTTCAGAAAATAACATGTACATCCGTACTGTTTGCATGTATTCGCAATAAATATATGAGAAAACCATGTTTAGATATGGCTAAATGCCTTATTTTCGTTAAAAAATGTAGTTCAAGCACATCGAAAGATCGATAGCTGCAACAGTTCAGAATATAACACGGGAAATCCGAATTCCTGGCATGTATTCGTGAAAATATAAGAGAAAATCATGTTTTGATATGCTGAAACGCTATATTTTCGCGAAATAGATATATAAGCACATAGAGAGATCGATAGCTGTTACGGTTCAGAAAATAACACTCGATATCCAAGCTTATTGCATGTATTCGCCAAAATATCAGACAAAATCAGGTTTAGATGTGCTTAAACGATATATTTACGTGAAAAAAGTCATATAAGCGCATCGAGAGATCGATAGCTGAGGCGGTTTATAAAATAATACACGATATCCGAGCTTATTGCATATATTCGCGAAAATATAAGACAAAATCATGTTTAGATGTGCTTAAACGTCTTATGTTTGTGAGACAATTCGCTTAAGCGCAACGAGAGACCGATAGGGGCAACGGTTCAGAAAATCACACGCGAAATCCGAACTTCTTGCGTGTATTCAACAATGTATATAAAAAAGTCATATTTAGATATGTTTAATCGCCTTATTTTTGTGAAAAAAATCGTTTAAGCGCATCGAGAGATCGATAGCTGCAACGGTTCATATATTAACACGCGATATCCGAACTGTTTGCAGGTATTCGCCTAAATATAAGAGAAAATTATGTTTAGATGTGCTTAAACGGCATATTTTCGTAGGAAAAGCCGTTTAAGCGCATTGAGGGATCAATAGGCGCAACTGTTCAGAAAATAACACGCGATATCCGAACTTTTTTTATGTTATCACCAAAATGTAAGCGTAAATCATATTTAGATGTGCTAAAACGACACGTTTTCGTGTGAAAAGTCGTTTAAGCGCATCGAGAGATCGATAGGCGCAACCGTTCAGAAAATAACACGCGACATACGATCTTTTTGCATGTATTCACCAATGTATATGAGAAAATCATGTTTAGTTGTGCTGATACGACTTATTTTCGCAAAAAAGGAAGTTTAAGCGCATCGAGGGATCGATAGCTGCAACGGTTTAGAAATAATATAAGAGAAAATAATGTTGAGAAGAGCGTATACGATTTATTTCGGTTTTCGGTTTATTATTTTAAGGTTCAGAAACTAACACGAGATATCCGGACTTTTTGCATGTATTGGCCAAAATTTAAGAGAAAATCATGTTTAGATGTGCTTAAACGACATATTTACGTGAAAAAAGTCATATAAGCGTATCGAGAGATCGATAACTGCAGCGGTTTATAAAATAACACGCGATATCCGAGCTTATTGCATGTATTCACCATGGTACATAAAGAAGTCATGTTTAGATATGCTGAAACGCCTTATTTTCGTGAAAACAATGCGTTTAAGCGAATCGAGAGATCGATAGCTGCTAGGGTTCAGAAAATAACACGCGATATCCGTACTGTTTGCAAATATTCGCCAAAATATAAGAGAAAGTTATGTTTAGATGTGCTTAAACGTTTTATTTTTGTGAGAAAATTCGCTTAAGCGCAACGAGAGATCGATAGGTGCAACGGTTCAGAAAATAACACGCGATATCCGATCTTATTGCATGTATTCGCCAAAATTTAAGAGAAAATCATGTTTAGATGTGCTTAAACGTTTTATTTTTGCGAGAAAATTCGCTTAAGCACAACGAGAGATCGATAGGGGCAACGGTTCAGAAAATCACACGCGAAATCCGAACTTCTTGCATGTATTCACCAATGTATATAAAGAAGTCATATTTAGATATGTGTAAGGGCCTTATTTTTGTGAAAAAATTCGTTTAAGCGCATCGAGAGATCGATAGCTGCAACGGTTCATATATTAACACGCGACATCCGATCAATTTGCATATATTCACCAAGGTATATAAAGAAGTCTTATTTAGATATGTTTAAACGCCTTATTTTTGTGAAAAAATTCGTTTAAGTGGATCGATAGATCTATAGCTGCAGCGGTTTAGAAAATAACACGCGATATCCGATCTTTTTGCATGTATTCACTATGGTACATAAAGAAGTCATGTTTAGATATGCTGAAACGCCTTATTTTCGTGAAAAAAATCGTTTAAGCGAATCGAGAGATAAATAGCTGCTAGGGTTCAGAAAATAACACGCGATATCTGAGCTTATTGCATGTATTCGCCAAAATATAAGACAAAATCATGTTTAGATGTGCCTAAACGACATATTTACGTGACAAAGTCGTATAAGCGCATCGAGAGATCTATAGCTGCAGCGGTTTAGAAAATAACACGCGACATCCGATCTTTTTGCATGTATTCACTATGGTACATGAAGAAGTCATGTTTAGATATGCTGAAACGCCTTATTTTCGTGAAAAAAAAATTCGTTTAAGCGAAGCGAGAGATAGATAGCTGCTAGGGTTCAGAAAATAACACGCGATATCCATACTGTTTGCAAGTATTCGCCAAAATATAAGAGAAAGTTATGTTTAGATGTGCTCAAGCGTCTAATTTTCGTGAAAAAATCGTTTACGCGCATCGGGAGATAGATAGCTACAACGGTTCAGAAAGTAACGCGCGATATCCGAACTTTATGCATGCATTCGCCAAAACATTAAAGGAAATCATCTTTAGATGTGCTTATATGACATATTTTCGTGTGAAAAGTCGTATAAGTGCATCAAGAGATCGATAGCTGCAACGGTTCAGAAAATAACACGTGATATCCCAACATTTTGCATGTATTCGCAAAAATATAAGAGAAAACCATGTTTAAATATGCTTAAATGCCTTATTTCTGTGAAGAAAAGTCGTTCAAACACACCGAGGGATCGATAACTGCAACAGTTCAGAAAATATCAAGCGATATATGAACTATTTGAATGTATTCGCCAAAACCAGAGAGAAAATCATGCTTAGATGTGCGTATACGACATGTTTTCGTGTGAAAAGTCGTTTTAGCGCGTCGAGAGTTCGACAGGCGCAACGGTTCAGAAAATAACATGTACATCCGTACTGTTTGCATGTATTCGCAATAAATATATGAGAAAACCATGTTTAGATATGGCTAAATGCCTTATTTTCGTTAAAAAATGTAGTTCAAGCACATCGAAAGATCGATAGCTGCAACAGTTCAGAATATAACACGGGAAATCCGAATTCCTGGCATGTATTCGTGAAAATATAAGAGAAAATCATGTTTTGATATGCTGAAACGCTATATTTTCGCGAAATAGATATATAAGCACATAGAGAGATCGATAGCTGTTACGGTTCAGAAAATAACACTCGATATCCAAGCTTATTGCATGTATTCGCCAAAATATCAGACAAAATCAGGTTTAGATGTGCTTAAACGATATATTTACGTGAAAAAAGTCATATAAGCGCATCGAGAGATCGATAGCTGAGGCGGTTTATAAAATAATACACGATATCCGAGCTTATTGCATATATTCGCGAAAATATAAGACAAAATCATGTTTAGATGTGCTTAAACGTCTTATGTTTGTGAGACAATTCGCTTAAGCGCAACGAGAGACCGATAGGGGCAACGGTTCAGAAAATCACACGCGAAATCCGAACTTCTTGCGTGTATTCAACAATGTATATAAAAAAGTCATATTTAGATATGTTTAATCGCCTTATTTTTGTGAAAAAAATCGTTTAAGCGCATCGAGAGATCGATAGCTGCAACGGTTCATATATTAACACGCGATATCCGAACTGTTTGCAGGTATTCGCCTAAATATAAGAGAAAATTATGTTTAGATGTGCTTAAACGGCATATTTTCGTAGGAAAAGCCGTTTAAGCGCATTGAGGGATCAATAGGCGCAACTGTTCAGAAAATAACACGCGATATCCGAACTTTTTTTATGTTATCACCAAAATGTAAGCGTAAATCATATTTAGATGTGCTAAAACGACACGTTTTCGTGTGAAAAGTCGTTTAAGCGCATCGAGAGATCGATAGGCGCAACCGTTCAGAAAATAACACGCGACATACGATCTTTTTGCATGTATTCACCAATGTATATGAGAAAATCATGTTTAGTTGTGCTGATACGACTTATTTTCGCAAAAAAGGAAGTTTAAGCGCATCGAGGGATCGATAGCTGCAACGGTTTAGAAATAATATAAGAGAAAATAATGTTGAGAAGAGCGTATACGATTTATTTCGGTTTTCGGTTTATTATTTTAAGGTTCAGAAACTAACACGAGATATCCGGACTTTTTGCATGTATTGGCCAAAATTTAAGAGAAAATCATGTTTAGATGTGCTTAAACGACATATTTACGTGAAAAAAGTCATATAAGCGTATCGAGAGATCGATAACTGCAGCGGTTTATAAAATAACACGCGATATCCGAGCTTATTGCATGTATTCACCATGGTACATAAAGAAGTCATGTTTAGATATGCTGAAACGCCTTATTTTCGTGAAAACAATGCGTTTAAGCGAATCGAGAGATCGATAGCTGCTAGGGTTCAGAAAATAACACGCGATATCCGTACTGTTTGCAAATATTCGCCAAAATATAAGAGAAAGTTATGTTTAGATGTGCTTAAACGTTTTATTTTTGTGAGAAAATTCGCTTAAGCGCAACGAGAGATCGATAGGTGCAACGGTTCAGAAAATAACACGCGATATCCGATCTTATTGCATGTATTCGCCAAAATTTAAGAGAAAATCATGTTTAGATGTGCTTAAACGTTTTATTTTTGCGAGAAAATTCGCTTAAGCACAACGAGAGATCGATAGGGGCAACGGTTCAGAAAATCACACGCGAAATCCGAACTTCTTGCATGTATTCACCAATGTATATAAAGAAGTCATATTTAGATATGTGTAAGGGCCTTATTTTTGTGAAAAAATTCGTTTAAGCGCATCGAGAGATCGATAGCTGCAACGGTTCATATATTAACACGCGACATCCGATCAATTTGCATATATTCACCAAGGTATATAAAGAAGTCTTATTTAGATATGTTTAAACGCCTTATTTTTGTGAAAAAATTCGTTTAAGTGGATCGATAGATCTATAGCTGCAGCGGTTTAGAAAATAACACGCGATATCCGATCTTTTTGCATGTATTCACTATGGTACATAAAGAAGTCATGTTTAGATATGCTGAAACGCCTTATTTTCGTGAAAAAAATCGTTTAAGCGAATCGAGAGATAAATAGCTGCTAGGGTTCAGAAAATAACACGCGATATCTGAGCTTATTGCATGTATTCGCCAAAATATAAGACAAAATCATGTTTAGATGTGCCTAAACGACATATTTACGTGACAAAGTCGTATAAGCGCATCGAGAGATCTATAGCTGCAGCGGTTTAGAAAATAACACGCGACATCCGATCTTTTTGCATGTATTCACTATGGTACATGAAGAAGTCATGTTTAGATATGCTGAAACGCCTTATTTTCGTGAAAAAAAAATTCGTTTAAGCGAAGCGAGAGATAGATAGCTGCTAGGGTTCAGAAAATAACACGCGATATCCATACTGTTTGCAAGTATTCGCCAAAATATAAGAGAAAGTTATGTTTAGATGTGCTTAAACGTCTTATTTTCGTGAGAAAATCGTTTACGCGCATCGGCAGATAGATAGCTGCAACGGTTCAGAAAATAACGCGCGATATCCGAACTGTATGCATGCATTCGTCAGAACATTAGATAAAATCATCTTTAGATGTGCTTATATGACATATTTTCGTGTGAAAAGTCGTTTAAGTGCATCGAGAGATCGATAGCTGCAACGGTTCAGAAAATAAGCGCGATATCCGTACTTTTTGAATGCATTTGCCAGAACCAAAGTGAAAATCATGTTTAGATGTACTTATACGCCTTATTTTCTTGAGAAAAGCCGTTTTAGCACATCGAGAGATCAATAGCTGCAACGGTTCAGAAAATAACACGTGATATCCCAACTTTTTGCAGGTATTCGAAAAAAAATTTGAGAAAATTATGAAAGTCGTTTAAGCGCATCGAGTGATCAATAGCTGCTACGGTTCAGAAAATGACACGCGATACCCGAACTTTTTTATGTCTTCAACAAAATGTAAGCGTAAATCATGTTTAGATGTGCTAACACGACATGTTTTCATGTGAAAAGTCGTTTAAGCGCATCGAGAGATCGATAGGCGCAACGGTTCAGAAAATAACACGCGATATCCGAACTGTTTGCAGGTATTCGCCAAAATATAAGAGAAAATTATGTTTATATGTGCTTACACGACTTATTTTCGTGAGAAAAGCCGTTTAAGCACATTGAGGGATCGATAGGCGCAACCGTTCAGAAAACAACACGCGATAACCGAACTTTTTGCACGTATTCGCCAAAATATAAGAGAAACTCATGTTTAGACATGCTGAAACGACATATTTTCGTGAGAAAATTCGTTTAAGCACATCGAGAAATCGAAAGCTGCAACGGTTCAGTAAATAACACGTGATATCCGAACTTTTTTTATGTCTTCACCAAAATGTAAGCGTAAATCATATTTAGATGTGCTTAAATGACTTATTTTCGTCCGAAAAGTCGTTTAAGCGTATCGATAGCAGCTACGGTTTAGAAAATAATACGCGATATCCGAACTTTTTGCATGAATTGGCCAAAGTATAACAGAAAATCTTGTTTAGCTCTGCATAAACGACTTATTTTCGTGAAAAAAAGTAGTTTAAGCATATCGAGAGATCGATAGCTGCATCAGTTCAGAAAATATCACGCGAGATCTGAACTTTTTGCATGTATTCACCAAGGTATATGAGAGAATCATGTTTAGATATGCTTAAATGCCTTATTTTCATACGGAAAGTTGTTTAAGCGCATCAAGTGATCGATAGCTGCTACGGTTTTGAAAATAATACCCGATATCCAAACTTTTTGCATGAATTCACCAATGTATAGGAGAATATCATGTTTAGATGTTCTTAAACGACTTATTTTCATGAAAAACGTCGTTTAAGCACATCGAGAGATCGATAACTGCACGTTTCAGAAAATAACACGCGATATCACAACTTTTTGCATGTATTCGCGAAAATATAAGAGAAAACCATGTTTAGATATGCTTAAATAACTTATTTTCGTTAGAAATGTTCAGGCACATCAAGATATCAACAGCTGTAACGGTTCAGAAAATAACACGCGATATCCGAACTGTGCGCATGTATTCAACAAAGTATATGAAAAAGTCATGTTTAGACGTTCCGAAACGGCTTATTTTCGTTAAAAATGTCGTTGGAGCATATCGAAAGATCAATAACTGTAACGGTTCAGAAAATAACACGCGATATCCAATCATTTTGTAAGTATTCACCAAAGTATAACTGATAATCATGTTTAGATGTACTTAATCGACATATTTAAACGAAACAAATCGTTTGAGTACAACGAGAGATCGATAGCTGTAACGGTTCTGAAAATAAAACACGATATCTGAACTCTTTGTATGTATTCGTCAAAATATAAGAAAAAATCATATTTTAGAATAAGAGAAAACCATGTTTAGATATGCTTAAACATCTTATTTTCGTGAAAAATGTCGTTTAAGCACTTCGAGAGATCGATAGCGGAAACGGTTCAGAAAATAACACGCACTTAAGCGCATCGAGAGATCGATAGCTGCAACGGTTCAGAAAATAACACACCGTATCCGAACTTTTTACATGTATTCACCAAAGTATAAGAGAAAATCAAGTTTATACATGCCTTTATTTTCGTGCGAAAAGTCGTTTAAGCACATCGAGAGATCGATAACTGCAACGGTTCAGAAAATAACATGCGATATCTTAACCTTTTGCATACATTCGCCAAAACTTAAGGGAAAAACATGCTTAGACGAGCTCATACGACTTATTTTTGTGAGAAAAGTTATTCAAGCGCTTCGAGAGATCTATAGCTGCCAGGGTTAAAAAAATAACACGCGATATCCAAACTTTGTGCATGTATTCCCCAAGATATAAGAGAAAATCATGTTTAGATATCCGTAAGCGACTTATTCTCGTACGAAAAGTTGTTTAAGCGCATCTAGAGATCGATAGGCGGAACGGTTCTGAAAATAACACGAGATATCCCAACTTTTTGCATGTATTCGCGAAAATATAAGGGAAAACCATGTTTATATATGCTTAAACCCCTTATTTTCAAAGAAAATATCACTCAAGCACATCGAGAAATCCACAACTGTAACGGTTCAGAAAATAACACGCGATATCCGAACTTTTTGCCTGTATTCGCCAAAATATAAGAGAAAATCATATTTAGATATGCTTAAACGACTTATTTTCGTACGAAAATTAGTTTAAGCGCATCGAGTAATCGATGGGCGCAACGGTTCAGAAAACAACACACGATATCCGAACTGTATGTACGTATTCGCCATAACGTAAGTGAAAATTATCTTTAGATGTGCATACATGACATATTTTCTTGTGAAAATTCGTTTAAACACATCAAAAGATAGATAGCTGCGCCGGTTCAGAAAATAACGCGCGATATTAGAACTTTTTGCATGTATTCGCCAAAACATAAGAAAAAATTATGTTTAGATGTGCCTTTATTTTCATGCGAATATTCGTTTAAGCGCATTGAGAGAAAATAGCTGCAAAGGTTCAGAGAATAACACGCGATATCCCTACACTTTTCATGTATTCGCGAAAATATAAGAGAAAACAATGTTTAGATATGCTTAAATACTTTATTTTCGTGAAAAATGTCGTTCAAGCACATCGATAGATCAGTAGCTGTAAGATTTCAGAAAATAACACGCGATATCTGTACTTTTTGCATGTATTCGTCAAAATATAAGATAAAATCATGTTTAGATGTGCTTTAATTTCGTGCGAAAAGTCGTTTAAGCGCATTGATAGATCAATAGCTGGAACGGTTCAGAAAATAACGTGCGATATCCGTACTTATTGTATTTATTCGCCAAAACATAAGAGAAAATCATGTTTAGAGGAGCTTATACGACTTATTTTCGTAAAAAAAGTCGTTTAGGCGCATCGAGAAATCGATAACTGCAACAGTTCAGAAAATTACATGCGATATCCGAACTTTTTGCATGCATTCGCCAAAGAATAAGAGAATATCATGTTTATATGTGCTTAAACGACATATTTTCACGAAAAACGTTGTTTAAGCACATAGAGAGAACAATGTATGCAACGGCTCAGAAAATAACACGCGATATCCGAACTTTTTGCATGTATTTGCGAAAATATAAGAGAAAACCATGTTTAGATATGCTTCATCGCCTTATTTACGCGAAAAAAATCTTTTGAGTATATCGAGAGAGCGATATCTGCAACGGTTTAGAAAATAACACTCGGTATCCGACCGTTCTACATGTATTCACCAATGTATAACAGAAAATCATGTTTAGATGTGCTTAATCGCCTTATTTACGCGAAAAAATCGTTTGAGTATATCGAAAGAGCGATATCTACAACTGACCAGAAAGTAACACGCGATATCTGAACTTTTTGCTGGTATTCGTCAAAATATAAGAGAATATCATGTTTAGATGTTCCTTTATTTTCATGCGAAAGTTGCTTAAGCGCATCGAGAAATCGATAGCGGCAACGGTTCAGAAAGTTACGTGCGATATCCATACTTATTGTATGTATTCGCCAAAACATAAGAGAAAATCATATTTAGAAGAGCTCATACCACATATTTTCGTGATAAAAGTCGTTTAAGCGCATTGAGAGATCAATAGCTGCAACGGTTCAGAAAATAACACGCGATATGCCAACTTCTTTCATGTATTCGCGAAAATATAAGAGAAAACCATGTTTAGATATTCGTAAACGCCTTATTTTCGTGAAAAATACCGTTCAAGCACATCACGAGATCACAAGCGGTAACGATTCAGACATTAGCACGCGATATCTGAACTTTTTGCATATATTCGTCAAAATATAAGAGAAAATCATATCTATATGTGCATTTATTATCGAGCGAATGTCGTTTAAGAACATCGAGAGATCAATAGCTGCAACGGTTCAGAAAATAACACGCGATAACCGAACTTTTTGCACATATTCGCCAAAATATAAGAGAAACTCTTGTTTAGACATGCTGAAACGACATATTTTCGTGCGAAAATTCGTTTAAGCCCATCGAGAGATCGATAGCTGTTGCAACGGTTCAGAAAATAATACGCGATAACCGAACTTTTTGCATGTTTTCGCCAAAACATAAGAGAAAATCATATTTAGAAGAGCTCATACGACATATTTTCGTGAGAAAAGTCGTTTAAGCGAATCGAGTGATCGATAGCGGCAACGGTTCAGAAAATAACGTGCGATATCCGTACTTATTGTATGTATTCGCCAGAACATAACAAAAAATCATGTTTAGATATGCCTAAACGACTAAAATTTCGTGAGAAAAGTCGTTTAAGCTAATCGAGTGAACGATAGCGGCAACGGTCCAGAAAATAACGCGCGATATCCGTACTTTTTGTATGTATTCCCCAAAACATAAGAGAAAATCATATTTAGAAGTGCTTATACGACATATTTTCGTGAGAAATGTCGTTTAAGCGAATAGAGATATCGATAGCGGCAACGGTTCAGAAAATAACGTGCGATATCCGTACTTAATGTATGTATTCGCCAAAACATAACAGAAAATCATGTTTAGAAGAGCTTATACAACTTAATTTCGTGAAAAAAGTCGTTCAAGCACATCGAGATATCGATAACTGCAACAGTTCAGAAAATAACACGCGAGATACGAACTTTTTGCATGTATTCGCCAAAATATAAGCGAAAATTATGTTTAGATGTGCATAAACAACTTATTTAAGTGCAAAAGGGTGTTTAAGCGCATCGATAGATCGATAGGCACAATGCTTCAGAAAATAACATACGATAACCGAACTTTATGCATGTATTCGCCAAAGTATAAGAGACAATCATGTTTAGATGTGCTCAAATGACTTATTTTCGCGAAAAATTCATTTAAGCATATCGAGAGATCGATATCTGAGACGGTTCAGAAAATATCACGCGATATCCGAACTTTTTGCATGTATTCCCCAAAAATTTAAGAGAAAATTATGTTTAGATGTGCTTACACGACATATTTTCTTGTGAATAGTCGTTTAAACGCATCGATGGATAGATAGCTGCAGCTGTTCAGAAAATAACGCGCGATATATCGGATATCGCGGGTTATTTTCAGAACCGTTGCGCCTATCGGTCTATCCATGCGCTTAAAAGACTTTTCTCACGAAAATATGTGGTATAACCGCATCTAAATATGATTTTCCCTTATAATTTCGCGAATACACGCAAAAAGTTCGCATATCGCATGTTATTTCCAGAACCGTTGCGCCTATCGAACTGTTCATACGCATAAACGACTTTTTTCACGAAAATGAGTAGTACAACCACATCTAAACATGATTTTATCTTATGTTTTGGCGAATACATTCAATAGGTTCGGGTATCGTGCGTTACCTTCTGAACCATTGCTATTCTCGATCTGTCGATGTGCTTAAACGATCATTTTCAAAAAGATATGTTGTTTAAGCATATTTAAACATGATTGTATCTTATATTTTGGTGAATACATGCAAAAAGTTCGGATATCGTTTGTTATTTTCTGAACCGTTACAGGTATCGATCTGTCGATGCGTTTAAATGATTTTTTCGCGAAAATAAGTCGTATAACCACATCTAAACATGATTTCATCTTATGTTTTGGCGAATACATGCAAAAGGTTCGGGTATCGTGCGTTACTTTCTGAACTGTTGAAGCTCTCGATCTCTCGATGTGCATAAACGACTTTTTTTCACGAAAATAAGTTGTTTAATGTGCTTTATGTGCTTAAACGAATTTTTCGCGAAAATGAGTCATTTAAGCACTTCTAAACATGAAATTCTTTTATACTTTCGCGAATACATGTAATAATTCGGATATCGCGTGTTATTTTCTGAACCGTTGCAGCTATCGATTTCTCGATTTGCTTAAACGATTTTCTTCTCGAAAATAAGTCGTGTAAGCACATCTAAACATGATTTTATCTTATGTTAAACATGATTGTATCTTATGTGTTGGCGAATACATGCAGAAGTTTAGATATCGCACGTTACTTTCTGAACCGTTGCAGATATCGATTTCTCGATGCGCTTAAACGAATTTTTTAACGTAAATAAGCCGGTTTGGCACATCTAAACATGATTTTATCATATATTTTGGTGAATACAAGCAAAAAGTTCGGATATCGCTTGTTATTTTCTAAACCGTTGCAGGTATCGATCTCTCGATGCGCATATACGATTTTTTCGCGAAAATATGTCTTATAACCACATCTAAACATGATTTTATCTTATGTTTTGGCGAATACATTCAAAATGCATGACCACATCTAAACATGATTTTCTATTTTACTTTGGCGAATACATGCAAAAAGTTTTGATATCGCTTGTTGTTTTCTGAACCGTTGCAGCAATCGATCTCTCGTTGCGCTTAAACGGCATCCTTCTCGAAAATAAGTCGTGTAAGAATATCTAAACATGATTGTATCTTGTACTTTCGCGAATACATAAAAACAGTTCACAGATCGCGTGTTATTTTCAGGAGCGTTGCACCGAATATGGATATCTCCATGCGCTTAAATGACTTTTTTCACGAAAATAAGTCATTTAAGCACATCTAAACATGATTTTCTCTTTTACTTTGGCGAATACATGCAAAAAGTTTTGATATCGCTTTTTGTTTTCTGAACCGTTGCAGCAATCGATCTCTCGATGCGCTTAAACGGCATCCTTCTCGAAAATAAGTCGTGTAAGCCTTATCTAAACCTGATTTTATCTTATATTTTGGTGAATACATGAAAAAAGTTCGGATATCGCGTGTTATATTCTGAACTGTTGCATCTATCGATCTCTACATTCGCTTAAACGACTTCTTTCACGAAAATAAGCCTTATAAGCACATTTCAACATGATTTTCTTATATCCTATGGCGAATACACGCAAAAAGTTCGGATATCGCGTGTTATTCTCTGATCCGTTTCAGCTATCGATTTCTTGATGTGCATAAACGAATTTTATCACGAAAATAAGCCGTTTATATACATCTAAACGTGATTTTCTCTTATCCTTTGGCGAATAGATACAAAAAGTTTGAATATCGCATGTTATTTTCTGATTCGTTTCAGCTATCGATCTCTCGATGCGCTTATACGACTTCTTTCACGAAAATAAGTCGTATAAGCACATTTTAACATGATTTTCTTTTATCCTTAGGCGAATACATGCCAAAAGTTAGGATATCGCGTGTTATTTTCTGAACCGTTGCAACTATCGATCTCTCGATGCGCTTAAACGACTTCTTTCGCGTAAATAAGTCGTATAAGCACAATTTAACATGATTTTCTCTTATTCTTTTGCGAATACATGCATAAAGTTCGGATATCGCTTGATATTTTCTGATCCGTTTCAGACATCGATCTTTCGATGTGCTTAAACGAATTTTCTCATGAAAATAAGCCGTTTATATACATCTAAACTTGATTTTCCCTTACCCTTTAGTGAATTCATGCAAAAAGTTCTAATATCGCGTGTTATTTTTTTAACAGTTGCAGCTATCAATCTCCTGATGTACTCAAGTACGCGTAACGTGCTTTTTTCGCGTATATAAATCATTTAAGCACATCTAAACATGATTTTCTTTTATACGTGAATACATGAAATACGTTCGGATATCGCGCGTTATTTTCTGGAGAGTTGCAGCTATCAATCTCTCGATGTGCTTAAATGACCTTTTTCGCGAACATATGTCGTTTAAGCACATCTACACATGATTTTCTCATATTCTTTGGTGAATACATGCAAAAAGTTCGGATATCGCGTGTTATTTTTTGAACCGTTGCAGCTATCGATCTCTCGATGCTCTTATACGACCTTTTTCACGAAAACAAGTCATTTAATGCACATCTAGACATGATCTTATCTTATATTTTGGAGAACACATGCAAAACGTTCCGATATCGCGTGTTATTTTCTGAACCGTTGCGCCTATCGATCTTTCGATGCGCTTAAACAAATCTTTTCACGAAAATAATTCGTTTAAGCACGTCTTAACATGACTTTCTCTTTTGTTTTGGCAAATATACGCAAAAATTTCGGATATCGCGTTTTATTTTCTGTTCCGTTGCAGCTATCGATCTCTCGATGCGCTTAAATGAATTCTTTCACGTAAATAAGTCGTATAAGCACAATTTAACATAATTTTCTCTTATCCTTTGGCGAATACATGCATAAAGTTCGGATATCGCGTGTTATTTTCTGATCCATTTCAGATATCGATCTCTCGATGTGCTTAAACCAATTTTCTCATGAAAATAAGGCGTTTATATACATCTAAACATGATTTTCTCTTATCCTTAACGTGCTTTTTTCTCGTAAATAAATCGTTTAAGCACATCTAAACATGATTTTCTCTTATACGTGAATACATGCAAAAAGTTCGGATATCGCGTGTTACTTTTTGAACCGTTGCAACAATCGATTTCTCGATGTGCTTATACGACTTTTATCACGAAAACAAGTCGTTTAAGCACATCTAAACATGATTTTCTCTTATATTTTGGAGGACACATGCAAAACGTTCCGCTATCGCGTATTATTTTCTGAACCGTTGCGCCTATCGATCTCTCGATGTGCTAAACAACACTTTTTCACGAAAATAAGTCGTATAAGCACGCCTTAACATGACTTTCTCTTATGTTTTAGCGAATATATGCAAAAAGTTCGGATATCGCATGTTATTTTCTGAACCGTTGAAGTTATCGATCTCTCGATGTGCATAAACGACTTCTTTCACGAAAATAAGTCGCATAAGCGCATTTTAGCACGATTTTCTTTAATTCTTCGGCGAGTACATTCGAAAAGTTAGGATATCGCGTTTTATTTTCTGAGACGTTGCACCTATCGATCTCTCGATGCGCTTAAACGACTTCTTTCACGTAAATAAATCGTATAAGCACATCTTAACATGATTTTCTCTTTTATTTTAGCGAATACATACAAAAAGTTTGGATATCGCGTGCTATTTTCTGAACTGTTGCGCCTACCGACCTCTCGATGCGCTTA
>WSZQ02065501.1:0-27431 GCA_019419845.2 Weissflogia rhopalogaster
TTTATTTTATGAAGTCTATTGGCAGCAAAATGTAAAATGGTGTAAAGGATGAATGCCAATAAAGGTCATACTACTATTACATTGTGAAGCTGCACTAAATGCCCTTCAGGAAGGCCGGTGCAAGTTACAGGTGACTGGAAAGTGACGTGCTGCAAGAACGGCGTCAGGGCAACAAACTACCGCCACACACTGTGCCTCATACCAGGACATTTTTGGCGGACCCTAATACGGACATGCTAGCCAAACCACCTTTCATTATTCTGAAGCAATCTGCGGCATCTCAAAACCACGAAACCGTTAAGACAGTCAAATCGGGCAGACAAATCGATTGAACAGGTAGCTCGACGTGTCATACATAAGAGCCCAAGAAATTATCAATCTGACAATGAAACTGTATCAGGCTACTCGTAAGCGCCCTTAACAGGTCAAGATGCTTTATCAGATTATACAAATACAAATCGGCCGTAGCCGTAGCTCTTCTAAAACTGTACTACCCTAGACATGAATAACTTTTCCTGCTTGGCGTCGACCAACGTAGCCATGCTGAATTTAAGAGGAAATTGGTCAAGGAAATCATAGCGTTTTCCAAGGTGTTCTCCATAATTGGACTAGAGAATTGATCTATGCACGTGTATCATCGGGCATCGGTCATTCCAATAGTTTAACTGTCTACAATTTTTGTCTTATAAGAGTGAACAAAATATGTAAATTCATCAGACAATGAAACGACTAAACTAACAGTCCCAACGATATTGATTCAATGATTCAATTCTATTACATCAAAATCTAATATTACTTCTTATTAACATCTGCAATTTATATTACTGCCTTATCCCGTCGAACACTAGTCATTTGGCTTGCAGAGTCAAATATAAATATACCGACAAATATGTTTGAAATCGCATATAAATAATATCGCGTACATACTTTCAACCTTAGTCAAACTTTGAAATTGTTGAAGTCATACGTTATCTACTATTCTACATTGCAATATTCATAACCGTCTTATCTAATCGGATATCGGTCCTTTCAATAGTGTAACAGTTTTCATTTTTCGTTACGTAGGATGAATCTACGTATAGTTAATAGAGTCATTGCCAACTGATCCCCATTATTACTGGTAAAATATTTAATTTACTATATATTCCTCCCAAATGCACATAAAAACTGAAATAATATAGCATGCCTGGAGGCACAAGAAAGAGGAACATAATTCAAATACTTGCATTGATAATCAAATGATAACAGGAATGGACCCAAACATCAAGGGCAATATGGGCACGTCGCCTCATACTGGACCTACGACCAGGATTAGAGTGCATGGTGAGGTTAACAGGTGGATGTCCTAGTTCTTTACAAATCGTTTCGGTGCTTAAGTCCATAGAAAGGGGGGGATTCTCCATCTCCGAGTGCGATTACCGAGGGGAGGAAGACAAGGTCGAACGTACTTTCCTCCCCTGTAATCCTAGGTTCCACTTGAAAAATTATCTGTGTGTAGGACTGTTTTATGGAGGTAAAGTCTATGATGGATGTGTTTGGATGATGTCCCAGGAATATATGTGTCAGGTACTAAGGAAGAAACAAAAAGAGAAAAGTATCTTGAGTAGCCAGACCGGGTTCGAGGTAATTACTACATTGCGCCTGATATGTCATAAAAGGTTGTTCCGGCGGAGCACTAAACACAACATTTGACCAACATCAACACTGTATCGTTTCAGTATGGCCACTAGTTCCTGTTAGTGGTACACCGGATACAAAAATAAATTCTTCCTTTCAATATTCGGTATTATTATCCAACCAAATATCGATAATTCCATTCGATATATTTTTATATATCATAGAAAAAATCGTTTACATTCGATAAAACAGCAACCTACGGCCTGCAATTACTAAGGCAGATCTGAAAGCAATTTCATAATTGTGCGTAGGCGAATAGATAAAAGCGCGATAAACAAAACCGCGTATATTGAGGGATGGTCGCAAATCTATTGCGCCCGTTAATCAAAACATGGCTTTTCAACACCGCGATACGCGAGGGTTACCTGTGTGATTAAATTCTATTACATTCAATCGAATCGAATATAATTCAATAAGACTTTCGAGTTAAATAAAAATATACCGACAAATATGGACAAACAAGTTGGAATTCACATTTAATAATGCTGCCCAAGTACTTTCAACCTTATTCCAACTTTAAAATAGTTTAAGTCCGTTATCTACTATTCTACTTTGGCATGCTCATTACCGTCTTATCTAATCGAATACCAGTCATTTCGATACAATAACATTGTTCGTAAAATTGGATGAATTTGGGCATTTGTAAAAGTAGACTACATTTACAAATACCCAAATTACCAACTGGTTCTTTTCAGTTTTTATGGTATGGAATTATCTTCTTTTTTACATAAATAAAAAAATCAGAAATTTTGTTCTTATTGCAAATATATTAAAATAAATACACTGGTCAATTCGAATGACTGTATTATCTTATACACACGCGAAGATATTTTTGTGCGACCCGCGCGATATGAATGATTAAATCAGAGTTTCCCAACATGGGTCCTACGCCCACATGAGACAAAAAATGCACCCCTTCGCTCGAAAAAGGAAATTTTAAAATAATTTAGGCAAATAAATGTTAAATTGAAATTTACACATTTCAGTATCGATTTTGGTTATAAAATGGCATACATAACCCACGGGTTGTCATATCCGTACTAGTAAAAGACGGGAGGAACAGCTGCGAGCGCAGCATGCACCGGTGCTTCAGCAGGAGTCATCGCACTTGTATGCGTCGTTGTCTTTCCGCTTTGATAACCTGTAATTTTGGATAAAACTGTTACACATGAGCATGTAATGTTCAATTCCCACAAATATGACAATAGTCATACGAATGGACTTCATAGTAGCATTCCATGCTCGTTGCACAATATACCAATTACGGTCTTATGTAATACAAAATCAATCTTTCCCACCTTGTTAATTTTATATTTAAAAATCCAAAAGTTTGTAAATAGTTCATAATCAAAACTCTAGGGCTCTAACTCATAATTAGAGTTAACAACTCGTGTTCTAGGTTTGGAAAGTTAAGGTTTTACCGTCTGGCGAGAATTTTAGAACAGTTTCTTGATATAACCTAAAAGCATTAATCACACTGAACGCGACTCGGCGACGGCGCACAGCGGCCAAATGGTGGCCAAAATTATTTGCCGGTACGCTCGCTACGAGCGCGCCCTCTTGTCGCAATTTTCGAGGAGTTTTTTTGTGCAAGATTTTTCCTGCTAAATATGAAGCTATAAAGATGAAACAAACATCAAAATGCTCCCCAGTTCTTCTACTTTCTCATGGTATCAAACTTATTTCAATCCCATTACGATAAAACTCTTTTATATTGCATTAAAATGAGCTGTTTCATGAAAATTTGAATCTGCATTTGAATAGGGGTTTTTCACCCTTATCCTTCAATCGAACAATATGTCACATATATTCACATATTATTCCCCATTTTATGTACTTTCACATGGTATTCATATTTTTCTAATCAGTTTGCAGCTATCGATTGTACCTTGTTATATAACATATTTCAAGCATTTATCGGTTCTTTTCATACAAATCAACACACATACTCTTTATATCTTGCACATATTACATAAACTGTACGTATTACCATTGTTAACACTTTATAGCACCATAGTAATAAAATATTTATGAAACTCACCATATTACCCCACTGAATCATCCCTGCAACACCTTGTCTTCGTCGAAGTCGCTATCAGTGACTCTATCAATATATGTGCTTCAGTCGACTAGATTGATCGACTAGAATAGTCAAGACTAACCCCATTTTCAATTATCCAGCTTAAGCCCTTAAATATAAAACATGAAAATAGGCTCGTTGCGGGAATAATTAATCATTGAAATAATTCATGAAATCATGAAATAATTTCATGTAGAAACAATAAAATGACAGTTTAGCCTTAATTTACTCAATCAGTAAATTTACAAGCATTAATTTTATTACTTAGGAATTACCGCAATATTTTTCAATCGTAAAATTGCTGGAAGATTACTGAAACTAGTAAAAAAAAATAATTTGAAAATGCACTAATATGGCGCCAATGTGCGTTTTCGATACCAATAAGTATCGACACTTTTCTTCGACACTTTGGTATCGAAAGTATTGGAGTTTCAAAAGTAACGATACCAAAAAGTATCGATACTTCGTGAAAAGTTGACGCGAGTAGCGTTTAACGCATTTAGGCCAAAATCTGCATAGTTTTACGTTATCGTATATTATACTTCTGGCGGCAATCCATTACCGCACAAACAATATTAGGATCAACAAACCACAATTGCAATCAACATCAATAAACCATAATCTGCACGTAATCAACATTCGCCGAGACTAAACATCGAAAATGGTGACATCTCAAAATCGACACGGCACAGCGTGATCGCGACCACATGTTCTGCTGTGACGAACTAAAGAAATGATCGCGTCAGCATTTTCACCTGCTATATATAGTCGACATTTCGTCATCACATTCATCAGTCACTTACACAGTCCGAGTCAGTCACTTAATCAGCTCGACACCGAAGATCGTCACCGAAGTCCACCAACAGCGATAAGACTGTATGATAGTAGTTGTGTGAATGAGTTAGGAAAAATCTTACCGTTAAAAAACTCACCCGGTATAATGAATTGATACATTTACTTTTTTAAATTGTTGTTGAGTTTTTTAATGTAATGTAAAAGGTTACTGGCGAAGGACTTTGTAAGGGTACAGTTAAATGCCAAAATAAAGGTGATCTACTACATTTACTTTATAGTATAAATATGTTAGAGACCCCATTGCCATATGGAAGAAGAATATGTAATCATTCAGCACAAATAATGAACTTCCAAAGAAAGTAATTAATTGCAATTTAACGCGGAAAGATAAAATTTCCAATGGTCGTCGGTTCGAATGCGGTGTGTATTCCGCCGCTCAATATGGAGATAGCAACAGATAAGACCAAATGCATGGTCACAAATTGGAAGTAGATGGACAAATCATCTAACAAGTGAATGAGAATTCCGATATTTAGGCATACTCATCTCAAACTTCGCAGGAATGGTTAAGGAAGTAGCAGCACAAATAGGAAAGGGACTAAGAAATACGATATAGCACTTACAAATACAATAAGCACTTGAGAACAGAAGCTAGAGTATGTAAATATAAATTAGACTCATCCTGACGTACTCAGCCGAAACAAGCACAGTTATGACAACTGCCCAGAGACAGCTCCGAACAGCAGAAATGAAAATACTGAGAAACATAGAGCGAAAAATTCGTCTAGACAGGAGAAAGAATGAAGTGAACTAAAGGGCTTGCAACAACATAAAAGACATTGTGTCATGAACCGATGTCCTATAATCTAGTAATTTGGTGCTAAGATTAGCTTATTTCAACTTAAGTGTGTTTAGTCTGTTTTTTTTTTGTAAACCCTCAGCCGTTGCGGAATAAAGATAACGGTTGTGGCGACGGCTTGAGGGTTGTAAGTGGTTAGCGCGGCGCTGTGCGATGGGAACGGCTCGACCTCGGCCAAGGTCACCGATCCTTAAGTCGAGGTTGAGGCACCCGGTGTGTGTGTGAGCGGGAAGCGTCCCCAGATGGTGTGAGGGAGGAGGATGGGGGTGTGTCCTGTAGCTAGTTGTAAAAATCTTTTTAAAATAAAATCAGTTACTTTCCAACATTCAGCGTATGAACATCCTCTCCCTTTTCAACCGCGAAAGCACCGGGTAGGTGTGAGTCCGAACTTTTTTGAATTCTTTTGGAACGAGCCAAGGAATCAGACTTTGTCAGTGGTATCTTGCAGAGCTGAGTTTTTTTGGTTCGCAACACATTGTGCAATGATGCAAGATCTGAAAGCTCGAATGGAACGACCACATAGAGCGGTAAAGCGAGATAAATTGCCACGTGGAAAAAGATCCCTTGGAAGCCCTCGTAAGAGATGGAGTGACCACTTAAACCCGGACTAAAGTAGGAACAGGCAAAATACATAAACAAGAAGCAGAGGAAAGCCGACTATTTCAAAATATACAAATTCGTTTGATTCCAATCTAATACATGCTCAAAATACTAGTTTCTAGCCTACTCTGTAATTTGTATTGCTGTTTTATCTCGTTGAAGACTAGTCATTCGACTAGTGGAATCAAATAGAAATATTTTCAATCTTAACCAACTTTCAACCTTATCCAAATTTTAAAATAGTGGAAGTCTTACGTTATCTACTATTCTACTTATCATTTCAATAGCATAACAGTTTTCATTTTTCGTAATTTAGGATAAATCTAGGGATGGTTAATACCGACTGCTATCGCCGAAGTCGAGCGCATAACCGAGGAAAAGAATAATGTGATCTGCTACTCGGATGCATTGGAAGGTTCACCCCCTTGAGCATTGGAATTCACGGGCTCAATTGGAACGAATCCATTGCCGTTGGTAAGGCCCCTGCCATAACTCAAGCAGAAATCATGGCTATAGAGATATGTGCCTTAAAAAGCACTATAAGGCCAAAGGGGCGAGGCAATAAACTCACAATACCGTGGGTACCTGTGGACCAAGGTATTGCAGGCAATAGTAAGGCGAATATGCTAGCCAAGAAGGCAGCAGAAACCACTTTCCATGGTCCTGAATCAACCAGTGGTTTATCAAGATCCACAGTGAAGGAATGGCTCAAGAATTGGTATCGTGTCAGTCACCAGACCGCCTGGAGGGATCCTAGGTACGCCAAGAGGTTGCTCGATGTATCATACAACAGAGCCCAAGAAATTATAAAGCTGAAAAAAATATAAGGCTACTTGTGAACCTACTGGCAGGTCATGCCGAGGTCTTGTACCACCTAGCCAATATTGGCCAAGGTGACCTCGCAAGCTGCAGATTATATAAATTGGAGGTAGAGACGATCGAGCACCTACTGTGCAGTTGTGCATCCCTAGCACCTGAAAGACTTTCTTTGCTAGGCAGCAAGCAGCTAGGTCTTGTTGAATTCAAGGGGAAGTCGGTCAAGGGGATTCTAGCCTTTTCAAAGGTTATCTCCGTTATTGGCCCATGCACAATAGACCAAAATTGGTCGCAGTGCTAGTGGCGTTGACCGGATTAATTAAAAAAGGATAGCATTTACTAATAGATACCACCCAGGAACATTGGGAGTTGAAAGTTTGAATAAAATATTTAAACATCTAGCCAAAAACAGATACGTGCAAATTCAAATAAATTATTCTTTGCATTGATTGCTTTTTCGGCTTCAAATGTACACAAAATCGTAATTTGCTGTATTTTTCTGAAAAGTTACATCTATTCTACATCCCAGTATTTATTATTGTCTTACCTAATCAAATACAGACCATTTCCTTGAATTCTCAATGGAATTCAAATATATTGCCAATAGAGTAAAATATTGATCGATGACTCAGCATATAAACGAGGAAAAGTGATGATAATTTGAAGAAACTTTCAGAGAGAATTAACAATATTTAGCAAATCATAATGTGATTCAGATCGTTACTCACCTGGAACCTTTTTCCCAACGATATTTGGTGGGATTCTCCTTAGACAGGACCGGCTTTTCTTTCGACGGGGTCGCCTTCAGCGTCTCATCCTTCGACTGGAGGCGTGACTCCAATATCCGTTTGATTTCCATTACCTTGCTGCTAATTTTCTGATCCAACTCAGCCATTATACATTTACGTTTATCACCCCACTGCAAACTCAATTCACTACAACCACCGAACGAAAAAGGGCTAAAGATGACTTGAAAGGAAACGAAACGATGAAATTTAGACCGTTAGACGCGTTGACAGGTTATACATGTATTCAACAGCGCCATCTACGCAACAAATCAACACGCCACGAAATTGTTCGCAGCAATAAACCACACTAGAAAAAATAGTTGAGCAAAAATGGCGCACAATGTGGACAAATTTAAATCGTATTTATTTATTAAATGATCGTTGTGTTAAACGGTCTCAATGATGCCCTTGCTGCCGCTGCCGCGCCGACTACTCGGTGCCTCCTCCTGCACGGTGGCGATAACGCGCGTGGTCGTCGTCATCGTCGTCGTGCTGTGGGCGTGCGTGTCGGGGAAAGTGAACGAGGTCTCCTCGCTGGTGATGGACGCGACGTCGACGTCCTTCGACTGAGCGAGGGTCACCGCCAGCGGCGTGATGGTGGGCGGCTTTTCGCCGACACCGCCCGCGTCGCACGGCGGCGTTTCGGCGCGCTGCGGCCGTGGCAGGGTGACTTTTGGCGACATGTCCAGGATACCAGTGGCGACGGGTGTCTTCTTGATCAACTCCAAGGGGATCTCCTCGGAGCGAGGTCGTGGCATGCGTGGACTACCCTCTCGTGATTTTCGGCTGCCTGGAAATTGACATTTTTGTAAAAATAAGAAAACAGTGGATGAATAAAAACACATAATTCGGCAACATTGTAAAAAACTGGAAAATTCACTCTAAACCTGAACAGATCAAAGTTATTCAGAATTCTAGTGCAAATCATGGATAGATATGCACGATATAATAATAAGATATTAAGGTAATGTAGATGGAGGTAGATAAGGTGCCACATTTTGATAGCAGGACCGGCACTTAACCATTTTCGTACGGAGCCTCCTGTCAGCGAGCAACGCTGCTATCGCTGTGGATGGCATACATTTGAAATTATTGATGTTGAATTAATTATAGGAATACGTTTTGTATAGGGGAGGCACGTCTCCCAATTTGGAAACCTCTGCTTTAGATACTTCACGATACATGAAATATCAATATTTACAAATAAATGGACCGCGTGCAACTTTGAGAATTAATGAAAAGGTATAGGTAGAAGAATTATTTTGACCGCATTTGTTAGTTTTTTTTTATTCTGCATGTTCGAAATGTACTAATGCCCCAAGGGGAATCCCCAAAATATAGTAATGTCCCGATGAGACCCAGTTAATGTCCAGTAATGTACTAATATGATCCCCTGACTATACACACAAAACCTAAACAATTTCGCACCCCCCTTCGCAATAGACTCGCCACACACTTCGAAGAAAACTTATATAAATGCATATATGAACCAATGAAAACCTAGTTTATAAATTTATAAACGTTTTGAAAGTTATATTTACCGATTACCGACTAATTATGAAAATAAATATAGAATAAATGACGAGGATAAATATATTTTTTACTCACCAGACGGTTCACGGGATCGTGGTCGTCCGCTGGCTGTAGCGCTGTTCTCCTTTTTCGAGTTGGACATGGCGATGCGACTAGGACTATCGCTTTCGCGACGTCGCCGCTCGTCGGCGCGATGGACGACGCCGTGCTCGCGACGCGGTGCAGCAAATCCGGGCACACGGCCGGCAGTGAAGAGCGGCCGTGAGTCACGCGACGACGATGCCCCACCAGAGCCACCATAACGCGCACCAACGTACGCCGGACTTGGCGGCCCTGTCTGGCCGGGTATATCTAACAGGCGGGCGATTTGCTGCATTTTCTTCTGGCGCGCCTTGATGCGGCCCTTCGTGAGGCGCTGCTTCGCCGCCATGCAGCGGATGTTATCGTCGAAGACGAACTTGGCGGAGAGGAGGGGCGTCGCCCGGCCCGCCGTACGCGTCAGGTGGCCGTGGATGGTAATGTGCAGGCAGCGCGAGTCGTCCTTGTCGCCGCTCACCTCGATGTCCTGCAGGAAGCCGACGAGCTTGGCGACGCCCCAGCCGAGACGCTTCGTGTCCGGCTCGACGAGGATCAGCTGCAAAATGTCGATAACGAGAAAGCGGCGCAATTTGAGTCCATCCTTCATCGACAGCGTGCACGCGATGAGGTCGGAGTTGTCTGGAAAGGGGCAGAGACGATTTACAACCCGTTATCGGGGGGACAGGGTAATGACTGTGACAATCGCATCGCTGGGGATTTCGCGCGGGGTGCTTGGAATCGAGCGAAATGCCCAACGATGCGATGACGTTCACAGACAACGGGCAATACTCAGGTCCAGCGCTTGGTCGATCTGCACGCAGACGTGCGGATTGGTGAGCGGGAGCTGCGTTTCCACGTCGCCGTTGAGTTGCAGCACTAGGTCTCGGACAAGGAAAAATACTCGTATTGCACGTTTCGCACGTTCCACCTACAAAAATCACATTTACTTTACTAAACTAATTTCATCAGCATATCAAGAAAAATTCCTATGTCTCAATATCGAGATATATTAATAATGCCTTCGATAAATATTATAAATGTCCAGCCAAGTGGCGCAGTGGTCGATGACCACTGTCCATGAGGTCCCGGGTGCGATTCTCTGTGATGTATAGTAAAGTGAATTCTTCTTCTTATCAATAGTCTTAGCCTCTAATATGACTAATTACATTGAAAAAGAATTGAATAGAGCTAATGACCATAGCAGTCGATGCTCGGTGAAAAAAAAAAGAATGTTGACCACGAGGTCCCGGGTTCGATTCTCGGTGGGAATGCATATTAAAGTGAATTCTTCTTCTTATCAATAGTATTACGCTCTCATATGACTAATTACATTGAACAAGAATTGAATAGAGCTAATGACCATAGCAGTTGACGCTCTTCTTTGCTTTATTTTTCTGAGTATCAAGTCATTTTCCAACTTCTCATCTATTTCTTTGTTTGTCACACTAGTTCCTTCGTCTCCCTGTCGTACTCCTCCAAGTATCTTTCTAATTATGTGTCTCTCACATATTGCTAGCGCTTTTTTTCTGGATCTTTGTCATGGTGGAAATACACATTTATGCATCAGAGACCATGATGCATAAATGTATATTTCCACAAAAATAATCTGAAAAAACGTGTATGCCATAGGAAAGTACATGAAAAAAGGAACAATTTCATATGTGACATCTACCTCATAGATCGGATAAGGGTGAAAAAACGTTATTGAAATTGAAAACGAAGTTTTCATAAAATAGTCTCTTCTAAAACGCCATAAATGACGGATTTATCAAGAATGGATTAGCATAATTTTATATCATATTAAAGTAGATGAGTTGTGTAACAGTTTGGCACTTGTTTCACCTTCGTAGCTTAATATTTAATATACTTAAAATACATTTGAAAAGGCACCTTAAAATGAGCAAACCGAACGCGAGATCAACGAGAGCAAGCACGTAAATGTTTTTGGTGTACTTCAATCGGTTCAAGCCACTGTACGCAGTGACAAAATACAAAATTAACTCGAGTATAGAATTATTTGAAGAGCATCAACCCTTGTGGATGAGCAACTTTTTGCGTTACGTTTTGATAAACAAGGCATCCGTCTTTAAATCGTGCAGCCACCACCACTGGCACCGACCACCGCCGCTCGTCTTGTAGCTGCTATTTTGGGGGGGTGGGGGGCTGGGCGTTAAGCGGCGGCAATGACATGTCGCCGCCAACGATTAAATTTAACGACACGTGTCATTGTCGAGAAAATATTTTTCCGTTCGTCGGGCGCGTGGCAGCCCAGCCGCATACGAAAGAAAGCTGAGCCAATGTGCGAAGAAATCACGCACTGCGATCGCAACCATCGCGAAAAAAAGTTAATTGCTTGTCTGGTGTTTTGCAGGACGTGATCGAAACATTCGAAATCCTTAGAAAGTCTCACATTAAATCATATCGCGCAAATTGCTTTGATGTAAGACGTGCATGAACGACACTGAATGACTCCTGAAGTCTAATTGGAAAAAATAACATGTAAACAACATGTTGAATGCAGAGATACTTTAAATATATTTCTTCATATACTTGGAAGTATTCAAGATGCTATTTGCAACGACCGCTTTGAAGTTGACTACAAAATCTGGCTATAACCATTTGTAAGCGTTTCTTATAGGAGGTGATTTTTTTTAAATGTAGCACCTGACATTTGCATATGTTGTTTTGATCACTCTGGTGAATACAATTGTACAAGTCCGCAATTTTTCCGATTTTCTTCGCGGCCTGTGTATTATGATTAGATAGATACACATATACATTGGGATGATAATATACTGGAATATAACTGTTACGAGTAAAAGATAATTTGAAAATACATTAACAGATGGCGCCAATATGTATTTTCGATACCAATAAGTAACGATACTTTTCTTCGATATCTTGGGTTTCGAAAGTATCGAAGTTTCAAAAGTATCGATAACAAAAAGTATCGATACTTCGTGAAAAGTTGACATCCCTACCGCGAAGTCAGGAGTTCGCGGACGGCGCCGGCGCCGCAGCCGCTTGTTGAGTGGGGAGACCAAGTGGTCACACATCCAAAACGTAACTACGCCCGACGTTGCTTAACTGCATCTAACTGGTACCCAGCTCCACAACGCGGCAAACCGGCGTTTTTTGCAATAAATATATAACAAAATGCTATAATATAACGGAAGTGTATAATATCTAGTATGTTTCGAATTGGCTGTAAGAATGCGGGTGGATGACAGAGAATTGAAAGGCTGGAGTGGAAGCGGGAGGAAATTGAAAGAGTGTTTGTTTTGAAATATCTAGGATTTTTGTTTAAATTTAATGGAAAATTGAATGAACATTTGAGATGGCTGCGAGACAGAGCGCGGTGCGCATGGGGCAGGATTAAGCGTAAATGGGAGAATGTATGGGGGAATAACTGGAACACTGTGCTGACTTTGATTGCCTCCACAGGGCGCGAAATCGCAGGTCCCACATTCAAAAATTCACCTCCCATAAGCAATGTTAACAAATTCTTGTAGCTAGGTTTTGTGGTTAACATCAGAGCGGTTTTGCAACCGCGGTTATGCATGAGTTTCAAAGATCCAATGGTTAATCATAATATTTAGCAATGTATTATCCGACCATGTGTTATGAACATCTTTTTTGTAAAAATGACATGTGCAAAGAAAGTCGTCATGGTGTGTCGATGGCGCAAATCGCGTTACTACTGGCAACCAACGGGGCGGTTTGGCACGCCGCCCGCGTGCGAGCTTAAACACTTCCAATATTTTCGCAGCGCGCTCAGTGCTTTTGCGCGGCCGGCCTGAAGCGCGTCGCGCTGCCGCCCCCCTGAAGTGAGAATCAGGCGCGCACTTTTTCGACGAGCGCCGCCGTTATTTACCAAGTCGCTGGAGGAGCGCAAAAGTTGGTGTGAAAGTTCGGGCGGCGGGAAGGAAGTATGGTGGACGGCAGGTGCGTGGTGCTTGTGCTCTCGATGATGCTCGCCGAGCATGCGGTAGCGGGGAATGCGAAACGCATCTGTGCGAAGAAGGAGACCGGCGGCAGTAATCGCACGCACGACTTCAAGTACAGGTACAACTACCTCACCGCCACCGGCGCGCATAACTTCAGCGAGTCGGTGACGATCGGCTTCTTGGGTGCCTATGGGCAGGCGCAGGTGGTCTTGGGTGCACTCCCTCTTGCAATCGAAGCGATTAATCAAAACGCTGGTAATTACATACATTACATTGCATTCATTGCGACATTCCTATCTGAACTTATTAAACAGAAGATGCATTATTGCAAAGATTGTTTTAATCATGCTTGATTGACTTCTTGAAGTTCTCTGTAACTGTATTCAGTGTATGGCAATCTAACTATTCATGGACTTAACTCAATTGGCATTATTTGCATGATTGCGTACAAATATGACTCATTGGCATGCCATGATCAATGTCTGATTGCCTCAGGGTATTGAGATGAAATTTCCGTGGGCGATAATCCGAATTGAAGTTTCAATTGTTTCCTTGCTCAATCATAATCAACTTCCTAATTGGATCATTCTATTGAAACGGAATTGAACAGACCCAGATCTTTGTTTGTTGAGCTTGTCTTGATTTGCAATTAGCTTTATACATTCAGACACTTTTTTTTTCATTCCTCTATGCAATATTAAAGACTGAAAACTGGTAACAATGTACCCCTGTAAAAAATTTCAAAAATTGCCGATCGATCTTATAGAGCGGAAGACGCTGATTCCAAAACCATATAAAAATATGGGGGTCGTTTTTGTCGTTTCTGAGATTTTTGAGAAAATATCAAATTTGAAAACCAAAATTTCTCGACCATCCCCATCGGGATTTTCAAATCAAAATTTTTCGGCCAAAAAATTACAAAATCCAAAAAGTAATTATAGATTCGGAATCAGCGTTTTCTTCTCTTTCAGATAAGAAGTTTAATTTTGAATTTTGCATGCAACCTTATGGGAACCGAAAACTGAAGCCACGATTTTGCCTATTTTTCATAATTTTTTTTTCAAAATGGTATATATTGATTCAGCGATAATGAAATTAGCGAGAACCGGTTTTATAAATAAATAAGCAACTGGGGGGGAACTGTGGGGGTCAAAGTGGACCCAAATTATTGAAATTTTTTTGAAATTTGACTTTGAGAATCCATATCTCGAAAACTATTAGGGCTTTTTTTTTTCGCGCTTTTGAAAAGAAAGCGCCTTTCTTTCGTCAGAATACGCACAAACTATATGACATCATCTGACAATTTTATTCCGATGATCGTTACAACCTTCACCACCTTTTCACAAATGCTAGAATTGAATAATCTGATAAGGTTATACTTACGAAGTATCCCTAGCAGATAGAGCTCTGGGCGTCATTATTTTTCTTATTTATGGTAAACTTTGCGTTATGTGTGGTTTGAATTATTGATTATTGTATGAATTTTAGTGAAATGTCTTCATATTCGTGTGTTTAGAGCTTTTCAGCTGAATGAGAGTGGTTAAAGATGTCTGTTCCTTGTGTATTCAATCTTAGGATAAGATGTCATGAGTTTGATGACATCGTAACATCGTGGTAATGTTTAGGTTTCAGTAGCTTTTGATAAAATGTTTAGTTATCTCCTGCACTGATTTGTTGTATTCATGCGAAAGTTCTGAAGTTAATGCATCGATGACATATGCACAGGAGTGGTAGTTGTATAGAGTAGGGATTTTTGTAACCTTTTTTTCGTGTTTGAAAATGTCTTTAGTTCTTTTTTGCGTAAAATATTAAATAATGATTTGTAACAGGTAAAAAATGATTAATTTTATTCCGATGTTTGTTACAACCTTCACCATCTTTTCTTCACAAATGATAGAGTCGAATAACCTGATAAGGTTTCTTATGAGGTATGCCAAGTTGCACTACTCAGAAGGTTCTAACCTAGTCAGATCTCTGCCAGCGGCAGCAATTTTCAGAGGTAGTTAAGTACTTCCTTTTTATTATAAATCTGATTAGTCAGTTTATTCAGGATATAATGCTCAGTCCCAGAGAGTGTTGGGGGCGTGATTTTTCATATGAATTTTTGTTGAATCTTTTCATATTAGTGTGTTTAGAGCTTTTCAACTGAATTGAGAGTAGATGTAGACGTATGTTTTTTGTGTACTTAATCTTAGGGGAAAGGATGATAAGTTTGAGAGCAACGTGACATCGTGGTAATGTTTACATTTGAGTAGCTTTTGATAAAATGTTCAGTTATCTCCTGCACTGATTTGTTGTATTCATGCGAAATTTCTGAAGTTAATGCAGAATTTCTGACGGTTACCAAAGATCATTACAACCTTCTTCTCACAAATGATGAAGTCAGAGTTATTTGACTGAGGTTGGGATTAAGCTGAACTGGTCAGAATGCAGTCGGTACTTATTCAGGTAGAACATTATTTACATTCTGTTATTCAGAAAATCATATCTTCCAGTCTCAGTAAATTTTAGAGCTAGTACTTCCTCTTTTTATTATAAATCTCATTATTCAGTCTCTTCGGGAAGGACTTCACAAGAACATCTGCCTTCACTTCTACATTTCCGGGACCCAGGTAGCATAGGTTCGAAATATCTTCAGCTAAATGAGGATAAAGGACATTCTAGAGCGTAGTAGCCCAATTGGTAAGATCGCTGCTTAGCACGTAGGGGACTTAAAGTGTTCTTTTGTTGAACTTTTCTTAAGTTTCAATTAGTTCGATCTATTCAGAGTTTCATCGGTTTTTGTATAAAATATTAATGAATGATTTGAAACAGGTAACAATGATTAATTTTATCTCGATTTAACAGTCTCGGTATGCAACCAGATAAATAACTTTTCGCCTTTCACAAAGTACACAATTTCTAATACCACAACGTCTTTATTAAAACAAAATGAACAAACTTAACAACCACTCGACAAAATTCACCAGAGGAAAATAGATAGAGTGCTATGCCTACCATGCACACCCCAACCCCCATTGATACCGAGCTCATACCTAACGACTTATCAACTGTGGCGCAGCAACCACCGCCTATCTTAGGCAACCAACTCAACACCTATTGTTCTATGCTTTTATGATTTCCGGCTGGTGGGGTACTGGAAACCTACCAGTGGGAACCCTTATAAAGTTCCGACAACGGGCACTTCTACACCTGATGGGGTCATATTTATACTGGGGCTCCTAGGCCCATGCCTAGTGTATCTAATCCTCTACTCCTAGTAAACCTACTAGATAATCGTCTACTACATTCTGTCTGGTAACCACATTAACATCTGCAGTAGTTGTTAAAGAAGTCTTATTCACCCTGAGCCAGTCTAGAAACTTTCCCAAGGAGAAGCACACATGCTCAAAGTTACCCGGAATAGATCAGACTGTCCAGGCATAGACTAGTCTGGTCTATTCAAGAACTAGGAGGGTAAAAGAAGAAGAAGAATTAGAATTTGATTTGTGGTCTATAGCTTAATCATTCTTTCCTTTAGAAATACTTCCGGGAAGACGTCTACATTACATTGCCGCCGACATCGGCACAAACCCCACCGCCTCGGGCCTACTTCGCAAGAAGTCCTCCCTGGCAGCACGTGCAATTCGCGCCATGACGAAAATGCGCGACGACGGCACTATCGCGTTCATCGGCCCAGACGACACCTGCTCGTCAGAGGCCCTCGTCGCCGCCGCCTGGAATCTGCCCCTAATCTCTTACGTATGTACATACAACTCCATCTAATGTTTATTATCTTATACGTTTTACCACACATTCATAAACGATGCATACACTCATAAGCAAACATATATAAACGTAATCCAAGCACTATCAGCAAATCGTACAACGAGGACGAATATTGTTTACGCGCGCGAACAATTAAATAAACACCATGACAAACAGGCTTCGGCGCGGCTAAATGGACACGGCAATTGTTTGCGCAGCGCTGCGAAGTGATCGGGTTGCCGGCAGCTGAACTATATTGTGCCGCCGCCACCGCCGCCATCGCTACCGCCGGAAATCTATCATCATCCGGTGTGCGCCCGCGCGCCAGTTCATTAATAAACATTGACACGCGGTAATTATTCACGCGGCGTTTTGGGGGGGGGAGCCGGTACGGGTGGCAGTTGGCGTCGTGTTCGGCAGTTGTTTGCGAAAATCTATGCAAAAACGCGTGCGAATGGGGAAAAATAAGCGATGGGCAAACAATGCTGTGAATTATTAAGAATTGGGGACAAGAAAGTACGTCTTAAATATTACGAAAACAATGGCATTACAAGTCCGTTTCCTTAATGAACAAATAAGACTTTATTGCAAAAAACAACCATAGAATACTGCTGGGAATTCAAATTTCAATTCAATTATCAGTTGCGCTTTTTGGTAAAACATATTTTTTCTACTCATGTTTTATAATATGTACATTATATTAACGATTTTAATTAAGTTATGATGTGCACTACTTACTTTTGATCATAACAGTACTGGACGTAGAGGACGTAGTTCTAGACAAACAAGCAATATAATGGGTTCATAGTAGCGATGACTATGGCGTGCACTTTCGAGACGTGGGTCACCGCGGGTCAATGGGCCAAGTACTTCCTTGGAAACTCACCCTCCTTTGAGAGGGCATTCAATTCGATACCATATCAGGGAAAGATCGAAAATTCTCGATGACGATATATCGATATTAATAGAAATGAGAATATCGAAATTGCACCCTTCGATATATCAATATGTATTAATATTGATCAAAAGTATCAAAAGTATCGAAATTATCAAAAGTATCAAAAGTATGAAAAATATCAAAAGTATTAAAAGCATCAAAAGTATCAAAAATGTGAAAAGTATCAAAAGTATCAAACGTATCAAATGTATCAAAAGTATCAAAAATATGAAAAGTATCAAAAATATCAAAAGTAAAAAAAGTATCAAAAGTATCAAAAGTATCAAAAGTATCAAAAGTATCAAAAGTATCAAAAGTATCAAAAGTATCAAAAATATCAAAAGTATCAAAAGTATTAAAGGTATCAAAAGTATCAAAATTATCAAAAGTATCAAAAGTATCAAAAATATCAAAAGTATCAAAAGTACCAATGGTATCAATGATATCAATAGTATAAAAAATATCAAAAATATCAAAAGTATCAAAAGTACCAATAGTATCAATAGTATAAAATGTATCAAAAGTAATAAAATTATCAAAAGTATCAAACGTATCAAAGGCATCAAAAGTATCCAAAGTATTATTGGTGCTTTAAATGTTGTCATGGTGTGTATCTTCCAGTGTCTTGTTCAAATCACTAACAATAGAGCCTAACTACGTATATTTTATTTGTGTATATACTTTTATATTTTGTTATTTTATGATTTGTTATAATTATTATTTTATTATTATTAGTAATTGTATAATTATTTGTTAAATGAAAATATGTACATTTTTATAAATGAAAAAAGTTCGTGGGCAAAACCCACAACCCTAAGGTTCATGATGCTAGCGCATTTATATACCTTAATATATATGTGATCAAACTTTGATTATTTTTTTGGCAAATGGCTCACAATTAGAACGAAAAATCCCGTTAACTGAAACTATTTTAATACTAACTACCCATACATAAATTTACATTTAAATCGGTGGCGGACATTGCGTGAACGCCCCTTGTGAGTACAAATTAACTCTAAATATTATACTATGCGTAAAACCAGTTTCAAGTTATTTTAAAAATATACAATATACAATATTGTATTAATTTGTAATTTTTAAAATTTTAGATTATATTCCTGCATTCCCTGGGAATTTAAGCACAATTTCTTCGGAATTCTAAAAAAGTTGATTAAATCATGTTTTATTGTTAGTAAAATATATGTGTCATTGTGCAGGGTATTAATTAAAGTGGGACCTCTAGGTGATTAATCTTACACCCATCACGTGTGAATCCGTGGGGGTGGTTGTTGTGAAGTTACGTCTATGTACACGCCGTCGCCGCCGCCGCTACCGTATAAGTTCTAATATATGTGTCTGTGCATTCACAGAAGTGCAGCGACACACGCGTCTCCGACAAGCGGGTGTTCTACACGTTCGCGCGCACCCTGCCGCCGTCGAGCAAGGTATCGAAGAGCGTCGTCTCGCTGCTAATTGCGTTCGACTGGCGCAAATTCGTCGTCGTCTTCGGTTCGCATCCGGCGTCCGGCAGCGAGGTGAAGGAGGCGATCAAAGTAAGTCGAGCGCATACGGCGCTGATGATTTGTAATGCCATAACCGCGGGCGTCTCGCAATAGCAATGCTGCCAAACCCCAACCGACAGGCACCCCAGTGTGATATGCGCCACGGCGATTGTGTGATTGATTAAATCTGTGATTGCATGGCGCGCGCTAGGAATTATCGGAGGCGCACGGATTGATCGTGACCGATACGAAACAATATTCGGATTACATCCCGCGGCACATCGATCAGATGGACCTCATTGTCGGCGACACGTATAAGCGGACGCGCGGTGGGTGAGAAATGGTTTTCGCTTTTTTGAACCCTACACTGTGTTCTGCAATATTGTGCTTGTCATTGTGTTAATGTCTCCCTCAACAAATCTTCCTTCATTGTATTCATGTTACAGTATAAACAGTTCGAGGTTTAACAATACAAACACGCAGGTTTACATTATTTTAAGTGTAAATTCCTTCAATTCACGCCCAACAAAAATTTGAAATAATAACACTTAAGGCCTGATCTCCAAATGGGTGCGACTGCCTTCAGAATATATTGGAAGGCGTTTTGATTGTGCGTTTTAAGCGATCGTTCAACGATTTCAAACATTGTTGTTGAATTTTATATTATGAGAATAAGATATTCAATGCAAATTCATTTAAAATAGTTCGATTTCAGGAAAACGGTTTGTAACTTAAGTTAGTATAAATAAGATAATTTTAATCGACACCTAGACAACATACAGTTTGGTGGTCAAGTTCCAAAACTCGAGTGCATTTATTTTCCCTACAAGGGGTGGACACGGACTTGACCTCATGGACATCCATGAAATCTGCTATACGTTGAATAAGGCTAGAAACTAATTATACTTGAGCAAGACGACGCTACTTTTAAGCGTTATTGGATGCGCTCACGCGTCTTCACGAAATTATTACGCTGGATGTAAATTCACGGAGCCCTTGTTGGGAACCGTTGTGCACGGTCGTTGAATAATTTCCAAGCTTTCATGAAGGTCAATAGACAGAATGGATATTGGAGAGAAAAGGCAGATTTTTGGTAGATATTTACGACGTGCACATTTGGCGATTTGGGTAGTTTTTAGTTTACGGAGTGTTCAATCGAGTAATCGAGTAAAATAATGCTAAAGGGAAATCGAACTTACTTAAGCTGATGCTGATTAGGAACTGACTTAATTTTGCTATATTTGAAGGGCATGTCTATGCGAGAGGGGGTACTCGCCTTGGCGAATGTGCAGCTTAAGGCGTCGTTCACACCGGCGACTTCGGCTTTGGTCTTCTACATACTTTGGGCTTCTACGCATTGTCTAACGAATGTACTTAAAAAGAGATAGTGTTGCTAGTTTGCTGAAAGCCAGGTTAATTTAACTGGTCGTACTTCACAAACTTTTACAAGCGTTGTGGAAATAACGAACCTTTCTAACGAAAAGTAGGTAAGACCATGATTTGAATCTGGATTCCTCTGCGTGGTAAGCAGCGATTTTCCCAACTGGGCTACTACGCTCTGAAGTAAGACGAAATGGAGAAAAAAACGAAAACCGATCTGAACATATAGACGAGGGCGCACCAAAGCCGACGGTTGGGTGCCACCGAAATGCGAAGCCGAACCACGCTCGCTGACGCTGCCGGTGCGACAGTCCTCTAAGAAACAGCGCTGTCAACTTTAAATAGCGCCGGTGGCGCAAACAGTTATCATTAAAACTGATGAAAAAACAACCTTTACAGCATATGCACTAGACTATAACATACTATGATCAATAAATTTGCCATAAGAATACTATAAGAATAATATGAATGTCTCACAGCGCTATAACCCAATTTGAGCAATTACCTCCCTTAACTTCCTCCTCAATTCTCCCTTGACTATGCCACTTCCTTCTATATTCTTAGATTGAAGAGCTGTACTGCGCCATGGTTTACTTCATCTTCCCATGTCTTCCTTGATCTTCCAATCGGTCTTTTACCTAAATTTTGGCCGTTCATGATTCTTTTGAGTATTGTCACGATCGAGGATTTTGAGTAAAGTTAAAAACTCGCTTGGCTTAGCTAGCATGACTACTGGGCAGAAAGCCAAAGCAGAGAGAAAATATTTCGAAGTGCAAAATATAAATATTTATTTAAAGACTCACCAAAAGGTTCTAGAGTAGTCCTTTGCCATATAAACGTAACGTATAAAAATGCATAAGAGACAATTGACGCACATTCGTGGTCAAGGTCTAGCGCTTAGTGCATAATGCTTAAGTCAGCAAATAATGAAAGAGCACAGCGCAGTCACACAGTAGTCGCGCCTTGACTCTGGACGAAATAGGATCATGATTTTGTAAATATAATTCACACCTTCGCGTATTATCATGTGTGGCCGGGCCATTGAAGCCGCTGCCGTTGAATGCATGGCAAGGCTGGTTGGTCCCTCAGAGCCTGAAATACCTCTTTGTTGTGCCGCCTTTTCTAACTTGTTTTTTGGCGTTGCCGGCGTTTAGCTAACCGGAACAAGTGGCCCTATGAGAGAGGTGGCTACTATTAGAATATAATAGTGGTGTTGTGCGCACCCCCTCAACAATAGACACGCTCCCACGACATTCACGCAGAACAGAACCGTTGCATTCCAGTTTTCTTGGGAATGGAGTATTGCTCTCTCAAGTAGCTCTGGTGTGCTGCTCCTCGCACAACGGGTCGCCACCAGGAGTTTCATTCATTCTTTGACCCATGCTGGGCAGATTCCAAGGGTGTGGTCCGGAGTGTCTGCTACGCCAAGTATGCAATGGTTGCACATACTACTGTCCTTCTTGCCAAATCTGTGGAGGTGCGACGCGAATTAGCTATGGCCAGTAAGGAACTGGGTAGGGTAGTGGTGACAGTCTCCATGCGGACGCGCTAGTCATGCTACGCTTGAACCATCCTGACGTGGTGCTGATACCCCATCTGGTGGACTATTCCTCCGTTATCCCAAGGGGCGCATTAGTTTCCTCGCCAATTCGTCGGCGATAGCTTCCAGGTCCGGTGCAGGGGTTGACGATAGAATTTCCGCAGCCTCAGTCGACACAGTACAGTATGCCCTACATATTCTCAGAGTACATCCTCTCATGGCATGTCGTATATAGGCATTATATATACGGGTTTTGTTTTGCTGGATATAGACATGTTCCGGTTCTTCCATATAGAGTTCCGAAGGCATCCAGATATTCTCGCTGCATTGTTGGCCTGTTGTCTGACGTCTTCTGCCAGGTTTCCCCAGCCTTACTCCAAGGTCGTTGAACTGCGAGACTTGTTCAATGGTTGTGTTATTAATAACAATTTTGGCCCTGTTGGGTATTTTGGAGATTACCATACATTTTGTTTTTTCGGATGAGATAGTCATGTTAAGGTTTTTTGACGATTTCTCGAATGCATGAATTAACCTTTGCAGTCCTTCTTCGGTGTCAGCGAATAGCGTAGCG
The DNA here is from genome assembly GCA_019419845.2 of Weissflogia rhopalogaster. Lineage (NCBI taxonomy): Eukaryota > Metazoa > Arthropoda > Insecta > Coleoptera > Staphylinidae > Weissflogia > Weissflogia rhopalogaster. Next base: position 22,851 of record WSZQ02065501.1, read on the forward strand.
TCGTTTGCCTAACATACGCATTGTGTGTTGTTCTCTTCGATTTTATATCCTTCAGTTGTTTTCTTGGTGTCTGATATAATTTGGTCCATAATTGTAGTAAATAATAGTGGGCTAAGGCTGTCCCCTTGTCTTTCTTCCTGATGTTGTTCGGATCGGTCTCGATATTCCGTTCTTTAGCCGGATTCTAGTTGTGTTACTGGTGTTTAGCAGTGAAATTAGTTTTAGCAATTTCCTTTGCACTTTTGTACAAATCAAAAAATCAAAGATCAAAAACAAGTGCATGAATGATTTGAAAGTATCTATAACAATGAGATATGGTGACAAAAATAAATCCTGAAATTTTCAAGAATATAACTAAATTAGAAATAGGTATGCCGAAAATTTTATGAAACTCGACCACTCTGCGTTGTCAGATGCGGATGTACAAGTTTACATTTAACTCCATGTACTACATTTCGAAAGCACCTTGGAAATGTTTATAACAAGGGAAAAATGTAAAAAAATATTTTCGCATTAAAATTGAAACAGTAATTTCCTCTCATAAAATGGTGAAAGTCAAACACTTATTTAGTTTGCAAAGTTTAAAAGCAAACTTTACGTTTGCCTTTCGCCCACTTCTAGCAAGTAGGCGATTTTCGTAAGAAAGTTAAAAAAACTGTTGATGTCCCATTGAATAAAGGGACTGTGCCACGCTTGCAGGCACCTCGCAATCACGCCGCAAACACCTTGTGACTTTTGCAAGTTTTTTACCCGGCTACCTTGTCCCTTCATCAATTATTCCGCTGCAAGTGATTGTGTTTTTTGTCGTCATTGTTGGCTATGCTTGGTCCTTGTGTACTTCCCACTTTACTGCCATCACTTTACTTCACCGGCATTAACGCTACCTTCCTCCCAACCGCTTCAGGACATTTTGCTTTTGTTTACATTCCCAATGCGTTCTACGACAGTTCTTCGATATTTCACCGTGTTTTTCTCATCGCTGCCCAAGTTGGGGACGCTGATAATATGCAAATAATATTCAAACCGTGAATGCTCATAACAAGAATGACGTTTTCTCGGCTTGAATCAACTATTTTGTTATGGTTTAACTGTTGCTTAGCCCATCGCCGTTTTGAACGTTTAAGATAAGCTGTTCAGCCTCTGTGTCTAGATAAAATGAACTCTTTTCAGAAGGGATTTAAAGCTTGAAATCGCAAATATGTATGCCCTTAAATATAATATAGGGAAGCGAGAAATTCTTGGATGTTTACTATCACTATGCAGAAGTTAACTATCATTATAGTGAAGTTAACTATAAAACCTTAGTTACAAAAACTTCTGAACATTTCATATGGGAGGTGAATTTATCAATATGGCATCTGTGATTTACGTTAGATATGTTACTGTTGTGAAATCAATACAAATGTGCCACGGGGCAAGCCGATTGAGTGTCTGAGGAGAGGGTGTATGGCCGTCAAGGAAGTCGTAAAGATTGTTGAGTATCATCTTTGTATTCAGCTATTTTTTGCGATGTTTTTGTATGACATACATGTTCTACACTCTTCTAATTTCCGAATAAAACACATTTTTGTATCGCTTTATAGATCCCTAGTCCCTTGTAAAATTGTAAACTTTAATCAGCTCCACAGGCCGCCAAGAAAATCGCAGATTTGCACAATTATATTGACCTTGATGGCCTCAGTAAAATATGTAAATCAGAGGTGGAACATTGAAAAATTCACCTCCCATAAGTAACGTTCACAATTTTTTGTAACTCGGTTTTGTAGTTAACTTCCGAACGGTATATATTACTATCAACTGCGTGGATATTTTATTCCTCCTTTATTTTTCTTTAATATATTAACTAAGGCAAAATATGGACAGAGATATCTTCTATGTACAAACATGCCGGAAATAATTACTATCACAACGTATAGATCGTGCTCTATGATGCTCTATGATAGAGACAATATTTATTTATGGCTTTATAGCCTGAGACGCAGTGGCGCAGAGGACATGAGCCCTTTTCGGGATCATCGCACTTCGACCCGATCCCTTCAGATAGTAATACTACCAGCGATGAATAATCTCCCCGGAGAAATGCGTGAAAAAGTGAACCTAATGCTATTTGGCTTCCTATTCCCTGCCAGCCCAGTTGATGCAATTCCGGCGTAAATTTAATGCAAAAACTTCATCATCTTTCCGGCTGATTTTTCTATGTTCTGTTCTATTGTGGGGAACTTTGGGATTAACTTGTTTATTGCCAGTGTACGTCTTCGTGGGCGAGCATATCGCTCTGGTCGATTTCGTGAAATGCCTGCAACGTCGCCGTCTACTCGACTCCGGCGACTATGTGGTCATCTCTGTCGACGACGAGATCTACGACCCTAATCGTCGAATCAAAATCATCCAGCGAGGTAAGTAACTGAGGCACATCAATGCTGTTAATAAATGCGTGGGTAATTACGCTTGAAAGTGCGAACTTTCGCAAGCGGTTCATGTTTTTGCACGTTTATTATCTGCGCCAACTTTCAGATTACTTGGATCCGTTCCTCAGCGAGAGTTGGGGTAACTGGAGCGACTACATGGGCTTCCGCTCTGTGCTCAAATTGACCCCGTCGCATCCTCGCGATCCCAGCTACAAGTAAGTGTTGGGCTTTGGCGATGGGGGGTGGTAAATGCTGGTAGGGGGCACTGGTGACCGCAGCGGGGACAAGGTCGCGATTTGCATTGCACTGAGGGGTGCCAGCATTACGCACTCACGCGTGTGTGTGTGTGTGTGTGTGTGTGTGTATGCAGCGGCTGTGGTTCAATGTTGCTGTTACACCCAATTCCAGCTCAGTGGGAGATTTTTAGAAAAAGCGCCATAAATCGACGAGTGGTAAAAATACAGATTTTGCCATATTTAGAACATTTCTATAGGAATAAATGATACACCATTAGATTGCTCTTCTGTGCAAATAATCACTAGTTGGAAATACAAATTTTATTTTTTAGCCAAAATTATCAGGAGAGTCTTTACCCTTTCCTGACGATATGAAGAAGTAAAATGTATTCAATGAATTATATATCGACAAATTCTCTATTTCATAATCTATTACACATCATCAACGATAAATTTCATTAATAAGGCATCGTGAGAGTATTTTATAACTCTGAATGAACGATTGCTTTAATTGTCAGAGTATTTTTGAAAGTTTGAAATAGCTGCTAGAGTTTTTGAATTACATGCAATACATTGAAATACATAATATGGGAGCGATGAAATCAATATTGTTAATAAAACATTAAAAAATGTATTATTTTCATATATCATATTTGGAATCAATCGAGGCAGACTTTAAATCCACATTCAATGGAAACACTTTTAAGCAAATTATTTCAATATAAAGGAAACTATTTCGGCAATAAGTACACAAAGATGTTTGGCAGCAATAAACTTGTATGTTCGATGTACGTAAGCTGTAGATGATCCGCGAGCACAAGTTATTGCACTGAGCAACGACAATAACTAACAATAAGTCGAGCCTGTGACGCTGGTAGCAAGACAGAGGAGTGTAGGGATGGAAGAGGGTACGATCATCATCGGCGTCATGATGAAATCCACATGACTACTAACTTTATTTCCTAATTCTAGATCTATAGATACATAAAAACTACTTAACTGCTAATGGCGCATGACGTCGCGATAGCAAGAGTCCGGCCGATAACGACTTTATTTGGAAGTCCAGACCTCTTGGCTAAGAGCCGCGACATCATAGCCCATTCATACACAGATGAACAAACAAATCACACAATCATGCCAAGAAATACTTCTTCTTCTTTGTTCACCCGCCTTGTCGCTGAACCCCGGACCTCATGGACAGTGGTCATCGACCATACCACTGCGCCACTTGGCTGGACAGCTGTCGGTATTGTAATAATTTCTTTTTAATTAATCCTGGGCGGTCAACGTCACTAGCACTACGACCAACTTTGATTTATTGTGCATGGACCAATACTATGAGCCAATAACGGAGATAACCTTTGAAAAGACTAGAATCTCCTTGACCGACTTCCCTTTGAATTCAGCAAGGCAGCTAAGGCTACTCGCTGTCAAGCAGAGAAAGTCTTTCCGGTGCTAGGGATGCACAAGTGCAGAGTAGGTGCTCGGTTGTCTCCAACCTCCGACTTACATAATCTGCAGCTTGTAAGGTCGGCTTTGCCAATATTGGCTAGGTGGTACAAGACCTCGGCGTGACCTGTCAGTAGACTAACAAGTAGCCTAATATCGCTTTTCTTCAGCTTTATAATTTCTTGGGCTCTATTGTGTGATACATTTAGCAGCCTCTTGGCCTGCCTAGAACCTTCTTAGTCCCTCCAGGCGGTCACGTGTCTAGCACGATACCAATTCTTGATCCATTTCTTCACTGTGGATCCACAGATTGGTTCAGGGCAATGGGTGGTGGTTTCTGCTGCCTTCTTGGCTAGCATATCCGCCTGTAATACTGTGGTGCGCAGGTACCCACTGTATTGTGAGTTTATTGCCTCGCCCCAACTTGAGAGCATTTTTGCAGTTGCATGTTGCCCTTGACTTACACTGCTCATCACGCAGAGCCATTA
>WSZQ02065522.1:0-27386 GCA_019419845.2 Weissflogia rhopalogaster
GGTGTAGTGAGTTCAATTAGGATTAGGGAAGAATAAATATTTCAGGTTCTGACATTGGCTAAAGATGGAAGTTTGTCTTCCGAAATGTATATCGCGAGCTTTTAACTCAAGTTGTGAGAGTGTTGTATTATTATGAAAGCAGCTGGTTAGGAATTGAGGCATTGAACCGATACGTAAACTGTTTTTGGGGTGTCGAATGTTTTCATTCGCATGTCGCTAAGCAACGAATACCTTGTGTACGCACGCGTCTATGTCATTTATTTCAACGTTTTTACTATCCGCCGATTCCACGCAGTACTCCGCTCATTCCGTTCGTATAGTCTGTTGTCTGACAGATTATTGAAATTTTCACTACACCGACCACTCCAATGGCTCAGCAAGGAGAACGCAACTTGTTGGAAGGTAATCACCACCATTTATTTCATCCTACTAAATATCAATTCATATAACCTCATCGTACTAGTAGCGATCCCAAAAATGTGGTGGCCATTTTGACATTTACAAATGGGAAAACTGCAAGTGTTCCTAAATTATTTTTGCTTTTATAGCGGTGCGCAAGTCGCTTACCGAGCATGGTGTGATGGGCCACTTCAAAGCCGAGCTGAGAGCTTCCGTGATGAATATTCTGAACAAGAATTCCGAACACCAAGCCCCGGCCGATATGCCCGAGGAAACCAAGCTGCTCAATGAGCTAATTCGCGAATATCTCGCGTGGAATGGCTACATGTACTCCGAGCAAGTGCTCACAGCCGGTAGGAAGCACTGACGCTTACACAGATTGCTATACTGTACATGTTTTTCTTTGTCCCACAGAATCCGGTACTACCGAAGGGATGGTACGCCGTGAACATCTTGTTTCCAAATTGGGAGTTCTGGACGATCACAGGACCCAGAAAATTCCATTGCTATACTACATTCTTTCCTCATTCCAGAACGAGAAACACTAAACGAAGCCCCAGGGTCCTCCCCCCCCCCCCCTCCCTCGTCTTTCTAACCATTTTTTACAATCTGAACAATAATAATAAACGAATTGTTTTTATTTTGTTACGTTTATTTGTGGAATTTTGATTAAGTTGAGTTTCGTCTACTTCGAATTGTTGCGACTGACAACGGCTAGGTAGCAGAATGCTCCACATCGGGGTACAGGTTGGGATGCAAGAAATTCTCCACCATCCGGCGAATTTTGATATAACATGGGTTTCTTGGTAGTCTCCTTTTCCACCCAGGCAGTCGCTTGATCCATCTCCTGAGTGCTGCTTCCGGGCTGTGAAAAGAGGATTAGAATTCAACGCTATATCTGTTCTCGTCCCAGTCACAGTCGTTCAACCGATAACCTACCAGGAGATTTGCAATGTGCGGTAACGGTCCTATCGGAGGGTTTTCGTGAAACGGGGGTTTCAACTCTTTGGTCTGCATGTTCAGCACAAGATAATACATAAAATCATTGCGTAGCTTTATTTCCTCGATGCATTTGTTGCAAGTGACCAGCTTGCGCATCCAACGCACGACCCGGTGACGTTCGCCACTCGTACCCAGATTGATCAGCATTCTCTTGGCCAAAAACAGATTATAGTTAAAGTCGTAGTTGAGATCGACGATTTGTTCAACCATTGTGCTACAATTTTGCTCCCCCCCGAAATCAAAATAGTGATATTTGTATGAATTAACGTAACATTTATTTAGATTGCCGGCAATGAGAAATACTGATGTTTTCTAGAGGTTCTGCCAAAATAATTGCCATTACTATGACAATAGTCATGGGATGTTTTTTTTTTTGTTTTGTTTCATTGTTTCTTTATTGGCGATATGGCTGACATTCAATATCTCTCGGTTGATTCGTTCGTTCATGATCCGAATGCAATTCAGACTTGTCAACCCGAATATGGCTGATAGTGTTGCAGTGTGAAATGTGAAGCGTTGATAGTTATCCTGTGAGCGTTGACATTATGGCCAGAACTGGTCACCTTTTAGCAGTTCTATTTCGGACGTGCTTAGTTAAATATTTTTTTTTGTTTAACTTTTAATTATTGATAAATGTATATACAGTTGTTCTGTTATTTGGAGCAATATATGCCAATAAAGTGGCATTTGTGCTCCCAATAAAGTGATTTACTATGATTTTCTGGTCTTTTATATACATTGGTCGCCTGCCAATCGTTTGAATATAGGTGCTGTCCTTAGTTTTACCTTGCCTCTCTTGTCTTCTGTAAACATTCGCTTCCAGCGGTCCTGCGCAGAGGAGACGGTTAACTTCTTCTCCTGAAAAGCCTAGAGCCTCATATGATTTCTTCCTCACTTTCATTCATTCACACCCAGATTTCCTTGCACATCATTCCGAAACATTCTTAATCAGTCTATCGTGAACCCATTCTATGCAGGCATTCCTTATACCTCTCTCCTATTTTATAGACATTCTTCCTACTTCTTGGAGGGGATATACAAGTAGTTGTTAGCATGTTATGATTCAATGGAACATTTATTTAAAATATATTCAGATATTCTCATGTGTTCCACATGTGTTTTGTCAAAATGAATTGTAATTAGCATGTTAGTCATGTGTTTTTGTTGAACAGTGTCTTTGGATAGATTCAAAAAAAATAATTGTCATATAGGTGTGACTGATTGTAGGTAATTGATATTATTGCCGTCTTCTACCACCTCCAAGTTGTTCGGTAATTATATGAGACGTGTTGATTGTCATTCTATAGGCATTGAGGTCATCGTTCGTACCAGTTGCCGAGTCTACGGTACCTCCCGGAGGAGTCTTTGGAGGAGAATAGTGGAAGGGCGACTTCTCCTGAGATTGCATGGCGCTTCCCGGGGGTGTCTTCGGAGGAGAATAATGGAAGGGCGACTTCTCTTGAGATTTAGGTTGTTTGGACGGGGGTGTCTTTGGTTCCCCGAACATCGAAGATTTCTTGCCGAAGGCCGCTGACGGTCGTTTAGGTCTATTGCGAATTCCAGTCTTGCTCATCGATGCCTTGGTACGATTCAGTACTTTCGTGGTTTCTGAGATAATACCTTGGCTGGCATTGCTCGCCTCAATTTCCGCAGCTTGCTGCTCTGCCCATCGAGGTTTCGCAGCACGTTTCTTGAGCTGATCCTTGAGTTTAGGTTTAGGAACTAATGGTTGTAAGGATATCGGTTTGGCTTGGGCAATTTCCGATTCGACAAGGGATTTGCTTATGGATTCGTTGAGCTCTTCCAGTCTAATAGAACAAGTGTATACAAATTTTGTTCCAACCTTTCGTTGTTTCTTACTTACCTTTCTTCCAGATCTTCCTGAGTGGCTTCCAAAACTCTGCGTATTTCCTCTGCCCGTTGTTCCTTCTGGAAAACTGCGCGGAGGTCTTCTTTTTGCCGTTTCTTTAATTCGTTTAAACGCTTCTGCAGTCTACCATTCTCATCTTTCAAACGACCTCCCTCTGATTTGAGCCACTCGTACCTGTGGTATGCTTCCTGTCGTAGGAGAGCTTCAAGGACTTCATCATCAACATTCAACTACAAAAAAAAACACCCAAGTTGAGTACTAACAATAAGTATACTTAAATAATCTAACCTCTTCCAATGGGAACATTTCATCAAGATATTCATCACTTTCGAAAAAACGGTCAAAACTAAATTCTGGACAATAATCGAGAATTTGGGCTAAATTGCGTTGCATTTTGTCGTTGAACAGCGCATTTCGCTCAGTAGCAAACTCCTTCATCTGAATCTGTTCGTTAATTAGAACATCACTCATATCCTGTGTCATCGTCTCGTAAATGTTGCGAGTGGTGGTTTGGAAGAGAGTGATCTCTTCCGCGAGTATGCGACGTAATAATTCGCCGTTATCCCCCGTTGATGGTGACACCAGAGCAGCAAATTCATGCACGGTGGTCGGTTTCTCACGAATGCTTTTCACAATCTCCTTCAGTTTGTTGATATCTTCCCCAGCTGGTTTGTTACGTCGCATTATCTTCTGCTTCTCTTTGTACTCTATGTGATAGAATGGTAGTCGTGTGATTGCATAAGTCATAGTTGTGCACACTTACGTTCGACCATGGAGATGGGTGGACGCAGTGGAAGACTGAACGCTGGGTAAGCTTCTTTCTCGGCCTGTTTCTGTTTGGCTGTTTTGGGAGCCTTTGCGGGTTTCAAGCCAGCTGTTGGTGCACTCTTGGGTGCACATCGTGATGAAGGCTTCGGGAGAGTCGGATCCGGCACTGCCTTGCATTTTGGTGGCTGCAGCTTACGGGGCTGCCTTTGGCTCTTCTGACTACCATCATAACGACTCATTGTCGCTGGTTAGAAAATGATCTACCACTCGCGACACTCAACCACCACTAACTGGAGGCGATGGCCAGTACGATTAATTGGCTAGCACCCTTCCATTAATAAAATTACCCACAATTTTACGTGATAAATCAATTTATTCAATACTCGTCAATTTACTTGACATAAAAGGATTTTTGATTAAGTTGACATATTAAATAAACAAGAGGTAACGCAGGAAATAGTTGTAGAAGTAGGCGTTGAGCGTCACCAGACTGCCGACAAAATATTCAAAGAGAATCTTCAGTAATCGCCCATATCCAGCACCTTTTCTTGGTTTCTGACCATCATACATAGCTTCGTCAACTTCTTTAATCTCGGTCATGAATACTTCTATTTGGTCATTCTCTGGATGCGTTTGTTCGCTGACGTCCTTTAGATAAACAAAGTTCCTGTCCAATTCCTCAATATCTATGCCGCGATCAGATTTGCCTTGGGGCAACAGGACGTCATCATAGCGGGAAACGCAATTGCTTGGATCCAGTGACATTATGGCTGTGTCGAATTCAGATCCGGTGTCGGTATAGTCATGACTTAAACTCCAATTGGTATCTGTACTATGAATTGCACCTGCACGGTAAAGGGATTGCACGGAGTAAGCATCCAACTGGGAGGATTCAGCAATAGGCCGAAAATCATAGAAATTCATTGGTGATGGAGGGTTGTCGACAGTGTCATTAGCCACCAAGTCGCTGAATAACAGTGCCTCGTCTTCAAGACATTGAAATTGAGCATCCGAAGACATTGGTTGATTCGAACGCATTACACCAGAACTGTTGGGACCTGAATGGATAAGACCAGAATGGATGGGCCCCGAAGGGTTGGTGTCATTACACTGTCGATAGAGTATGGGTACTACGTAAGGTGGTAGATTTCGCAAGCCGGGGGTAATAGGAATGGTCGTCATGCGGGTATTTGTCATTCGTAGAGGTGGCACCGGCGACGAATTTGGCATAAAATCAAAATAAGCTGTATTAATATTCTGGGCCATGTTCGTGAAGCGCTCATTCCATGTCTTACACACTTTGATAGAAGCGCATCACGATGATGTACACGTCTATACAATCATAATCATTTTGTAAAATGTCACGTCAATGCCAATAATGTCAATCAAGCAATACCACTAATTCGACGTTTCCTTTGCAAATATTCAAAATTCTGCAACAATTCGTGCCCTCGCGCAATGCATGTTCCGCCAAATTACTGGTGATTGTTTTCAATTTAACGAGATCCCCACACGCTGAGTACAATGTCTTCCCCAGCTAGTCGTCAACACAAGTCGCTTTTGAGTCGTTCTAATCCGCGACCAGATACGCCGCGTTGTTTCCAGCAACTGAACGACGCCAGCCTCCCGATATCTGAATCCGACAGTAAGATGCCCTATTACGTGGTCCCCGTCCTCTATGTACCCAAGCGAAAGGTACCCACTGAGGAGAAACATTGTCACGTGGGGACGCATATACGTCACTCGGGCGGGGACCCGAAAGCGTTGGGGTCACCGGATCGACTGCCACGCGCCAGAACTAGCCTTAACCGACCTGCGAAACATTTGCATCAGTTTACCGGGGGGACAGCACACCATCATTCGTTAAGCAAGAATAATCGACCACCAACGTGCGGTGCTCCTACTTATCTCGCCAAGGTTGCGGAGGAAAGCGAAGATATAATTGAACCCACACGCGACACCGCCCGGGACACACAGCTACCTATAAGATCCAGTCAACCAGAGAAACCGGCCGTCGAGACTAACAAATTACCCGAGATTGATACAATCTCAGAACCGACCACAGCTCAATCATCGTCCAGCAAGAGGGATGACACCATTCATGAGGTTCGCATTCGGCTTCTGGAGGCTCTACAGATGGTGGAGATATTCCAGCAGGATCGTAAGAAACTAGAAACGAAGGCTACACAATGCGAATACTGTGCGGCGTTCGACGAGTGCACCCATAGGCCATTCAATCACATATCTCGCCTCGAGGCACTCCTTAAGCAAATGCGCAAGTAATGGCAGGATGGTACATTTATTCAAATTTGTCGTATCTGTAATTTTGTTTAAATTGTCTGTTTAATAAATACGTGTATGTAGAAGGCTAGCAAGCCATGGTGTCATTTTATACGTCACAGTAAAAAGTGCAACATAACTCTGTCTAGTAAAAATCATTAACCGCATTTATAAGTTGCAATGGCGGATCGCCGGCTCTGTAGGGCTACACGTACTGCCACATCACTGATACCAAGTCCGCAGAAAAAAGCACGGGCCGTTCGAAGTCGCCGAACTTCGCGCCATTGGCGTAATAAAGTCTTACAGGGTAGGGAAACGGGACAGGGTGACAGTAATGATGTCCGCACCCCATTACTGCGGACCACGGGCACCCAGTCGGAGACCACAGGGAGCATAACATCAGTTCTGACTAGCGAAAGCGCGTTGAAAACCCCATTAAGCCTAAATTTGCTTGCACTTCGCGTTAAGATTCAGACCAAGTTTGAGGAACAACAGCATAAGATGCGAGAGTATATCGAAAGGGTTCAGAGCAATTGCACTGATACGTTTCACTGGTTGTTTGAGTGCGGTCCTTTGGATGCACCTAACTTGAAATTGGAGGAACCACCATCCGAGCTTGCTCTAATTGAAGACATCGACAAAATAACGGTACCACAGCCGCCGGAAATCATTTTCGATCTGCGTGGCCCGCTCGAATTTTTCATGCCCGAGTACTCCCTGGACTTTGGCGGTGTGGATCCACTAGATGATGAGGAGGAGCCATTGGAGAATGATCTGTGGAGCGACTAAAGATGATTATCCTTGAATCTGCCCATTCTTCCGAAATTGGATGGTTTATTTACTGGACCATACATTAGTCTTCTGTGAAGTCTTTTGGCTAACGCCATGTGCCCTTCCACATGCATTTTAGATCCGTTCAATAAACATTCGATACGGTTTATTCCTGTAGTTTAGTTTTGTAGGAGCTTATTATTGACAAGGCGACTGCTTCATTTGGACGTGGAGAGCATAACAAGGGCAGTGACACCACCAGGTAATAACGAACGAGGGGACGCATTAGCCCTCACCCAGTGTGCGAGCTCTTAATTGAAACCGCTAGGACTGGCGTGGGTAAATGGCGGCCCGCGGGCCGAATTCAAATTTTGTCTGGGCCGCGAAGCATTGTATATATTATTATTAAAAACACAAATATTCGTTTTTGTCTAACATAAATTGGTGCATAAAAATTTTTAGATAAAATATGAAGCAATACTTATACATTTATTTTAGATTGCCCCCGTGGGTAATCTAAAATATATGATCCGACACCCGTAACAAAAACTATACTTAAAAAAACTGGCCCGAGGTCAAATTTGCATCTGCAATGCGACTATTAAAATATTTACCCACCCCTGCGCTAGGGCTATCATCCAAGCTCAAAAACAAAACAGTTTATAGCTCAGGCCAAATTATTCCTTGTAGATAAGTGTTAAGCGCTCACCAGATTTTGACCAAATAAGACGGGATATGAGAGGCGGTATCATATAGAATAATCTGCTAGTGTATAACTATCTTGACGATTTGATACGTTAAACAGGGTACCCCCCCAATTAGCATACAGAAATCCTGTATGGTATCACTTCGCCCGCTTTTAACTCTATGAGCCACTAAGGTTATGAGCATTCATTTGCGGAGAAAGACTGCTTATGGAAACCTGTTAAAACTGTTTAAGGGACGGCATGGAGAATTTTGAGAGTAACATACAATAACCAACGCCTCAGAACGAAATGAGTTGCAGGAACAAAGGAGGTAAGATACCTCGGCGTAAAATCACCTTTAAAGTACGTGATCCACTGAATTATCTCATTTCAGCTTCTTGCCTCGAATATACGAGCCACTGGAAGACGATCTTGGAGTGTCTAAACGTCACCGCCCCCAAATGTCTCCATTATTCAATACAATTGTACGATTTATTTAATCGGATCAAATTTACACTTTGGTAAAGTCTTTTGACTAGTTCCATGTGTCCGGTCACATGAATGGTAGACCTGTTCAGTCAATATTCGATCCTTCTGACTTCTCTCTGTTTCAGTGGATTCAAAGCTTGTTTCCACAGATAAAGCGCCAACAACTAGATCTATATCGGACCTATATCAAAGGCGAACACGCAAAATTGTCAACACTTTTAACAACGGAATTTTCAATCAATGTCATTTCAGGGGAAAGGTAGGTCTATGAAATTAAATATTGCCCCACTGAACGGACACACAAGCACATGTATCAAACACCCATCTTTGTATTCTCTTTGTATCGTCTTTGTGTTCTAGCTGGTTGTTTCCATAGAATTCGTACTTAACTTTATTTATGTTACAAATGTTAAATGTATAGTTTACAAACGTCGTAATAATTTATTTCTTTGTGCGCGCATTAGTATTTATGTATCGATCGTCTTCGGCCCAGCAACGCCTCACATTCGCAGAGCAGGCCACATTTTAAAAATCAATTAGTTCCTAATCATACGTAATTGCACGATGGCGCCGCGTAACAAACGCGTGGCGTCTACGAGTCTGCGTTAACCGAACGAAGCGCAGGACGTGTAGGTGAGAGTCGAAGAGAAAGAGAAGAGAGAGTGAAAGAAATGCGATAACATGCAGGCTCCGCACGGGGGTGACTGACTTGAATACGTGTTTGAGACAAATACTGCAAAAATCACGCGAGCGAATCGGTGACGATCCCGCACACTCAGCACACTGAGTAATTACGTGTGGCGTAATTTAAGGCACGGGGACGAATTGAATCGGCACACGGAAAGCAAATTAAGATGGGGGGTTCGTCTCTTTGGAGTATGTTTCGGATGGGGACGGTTGTTTTCGGGGGCAAGACAGAGAATCGAGAATTGTAAACTGGCGACGCGCCGTAGAGGCAGGCGTGTTTGTCTAGTTTTGTTTTTGATATTAGTCTTATCTTCATCCGCCCGTCTCACCGACTCCTTTCTTTCAAATGGACGTGGCAGAGTGATGGGAACTGGCTGGGGAGGGGAGGATGCGGATGAGATGAGTGGGCATCAGTGGAGAGAGTAAAAATTCAGTCGAGAAGTCGCGCGCCGGCGACGAGCAGCGTGTGGTTTTTTCTTGCTTATCCACGGATAAGTCCGGCAGTCAGTGGGGCGTTGTTACATTCGCGAGCCTTTTTGCTGCAGAACTTTGGCGCGATCGCTGTGCTCCACCTCGCTGCCGTCGATGTTGCCGCATTCGCGACTCACCACGCAGAGAAATTCGGCGTGCTCCTCGGAGCCGTACGTGTATTGCGAGCCGATGTTCACTAGCTGCTCAAACTTCCAGCTGTCTGATAGCGTCGAAACCATCTATAAGAGATAAACATATCCACAATTTATTTAAGTTTACATAGAATTGCACACAATGTTAACTACTTAAGGTCGTGTGAGGCGCTTACAACTTTTTCAGATGATCCACAAAAATAACTCTCAGATATGCAATATGATTCTCATCGATGTGCAATTTGTCTGAAATTCCGAGTTTGTGAGTCTGTTTTATACATGTGTAGAGACTTATGTTTTAATATCACTTCCGCACCCTCCATGTTTTACTGCCTTACTGTAAACTGGCGACGCGCCGTAGAGGCACTACATTACACAACTGCAATCATATCTTTACTACACTTCGACTCTACAGATCTCAGTTTCTTCTGAATTCAGAATATCGCTGTTTGGCCAAGACTGTACTTTTTCCAATTGTCTCTTGTACCCTTCCAACATATTTAACCATACAATACTTCTACCACACTAACGATGTATACTCTTCCATCAGGCTGTAACTATTTCTATCCATAACAGCCTGCGTTTCTCTAATCATAAATCTGAATAGCGTTCCCCCTGATTATCTTCCCCTGATAAGATTTTACGTCCTGCGTTCATTCCGACCTCGAAAATAAGTTTTTCTATCACATCTTCGAATACATGTATTTCTACAATATTTTTGCGTATGCGTATGTTGTTGCATATATCTACTATCCGTACCATCTTTGATACAAGCGAATTTGACTTCCAAACTCCAAAAAACCGTTAGAGAGCAAACCCGGTATGACAGTATTTCAAAAACTGCCAACCCCTAGTTTCGGTACAAAGTATATGAGTATTCGTAACAGGTCTATACTTAACCACAGTTGTACCAACCCTTTGCATTCGAGCATCGCTGATTCTGCACCAGACTAGTGTAGTGCGGTTAGCGTCGCACTTTTTAAATGTGCTAAAAGTGCCAAAACCGTCACCACTACTACATCACTGGCGATACTTCTAACAGGCTGTAACCATCTCTATTCTTTTTACTACTTTTCAGTTATACAGACGGATAGTCTCTTTAGAATTCTGAATAGAAGTTAGCCCTGATTTTCTTTCCCTGGCAAGACTTCACGATCACTTTTTTTAGTATATACGCATATTGAATACATCTAGCATCCCTACCATCTCGGAAACTAGCAGGTTTGATTTCCAATCTTCAAAAAAAACGTTTGAGAGCAAACTCGGTATGACAGCATTTCAAAAACCACCAACCCCTAATCTTGGTACAAACTCGAGTATTCGTAACAGGCGTACTTCCAACCACAGTTGTATCAACGCTTTGTACTCGAGCGGCGCTGATTCGACGCCCGACTTTGGTAGGTCAGACAACGCCTCTCGTGTCGCACAGATCGCCGCAAGCACTCGGCGGTATTCGGCCTCATTCGTTCCGAGATGGTACAGAACGCTAACGAGAAACGAGTGCAAAGGGTTACATACAACTTCAAAGCCTATAAACACAATGCAAAATGCAATGTTTTATAACTTATATCTAGTGTCAATCAAAAATAACAAACTTTAAAAACAGTTAATAATTAATCAAGCAATGACCACAAAGGTTTTACAGCACGTTACTTGAACATGCAATAAACTAATTGAATTTTAAAACGTGCAATAATATTTCGTTGAATATTTCTTTACTGAATTTTTATTTATAGAAGTTTATATTAATATTTGTTTATGAAAAATGCATGCATGAGTCAAAATAAAATATAAATAACATTTAAAGGGTTCGTTCTGGGAAAATAAAACTGCCCTAGATAAGTATAGATAAATGCAGTATGTTCTCACCTGTGTTAACTCGTCTTCATGACACTGTATTACCCGATACACATGCTTCTTGCTATCCTTGGGTGGCATGCAATCCCGATGGTAAATCTTGTCCTTAATTAACGAGATCATCTCAGCAATGTTGTAGAATTCCGCCTCCTCCAATACACCTTCCTCAGCGAGATCCTTGTTCATGACTAGTTTACCGTGGCGCAGGTAATTGAGAATCGGTGAGAAGTACGTCGCATCTCTGTCGATCAGATACGCGCCCGTTTCGTCCTAAAACCAGCCATGCACACACTCCGTTCAACGTCGGCCCTGCCAGTACACGCGCGCTCGAGTCACGGCGCTTCCTTCTTCCTACCTTGTCGGAGATGAGATCGCTGTCATCCTGTACGAGCCGGTACAGAAACGAGTTAGGGTCACGCGACAGCGTCGTCTTCGTCGTCTGGAAGACCGTGCCGCCGACGTTCAGCTTCACCCACTCCTTGTTACCGTTCTTGGCGAGATTGTTGTCCAGCGAATTGTTCACCTCGTGCTCCGCCATGTTTGTCGTGTGTTTTGCCCACAGCCTGCAGCTGTCATTTGGAACGACTTTGACATGTGTCAACAAACAACCACCGAGCGACCCAAACACCAAATCAATTATACAGTTCAGCAGGATTCATTTCTACTTGAAAATAAACGCAACTCTGATTGATGCACGAATTCTTAGTTTATTAACGAATGTAACTTTGCGATTGTCGTGAGACAATCCGTGAGTTTACGTTGAACATTAACACATCTGACAGACCACTGCAGCGTCTGTTTGAATTTCTCCTGAGCAAAATGCAGTGATTGCGGCACCAGGATGCCGAACCACGCGATTGGGTTGACGACCACGGGCTCGTCATTATCGGCAGTGCGCTTTGCAGGCGTGCGGAACGCCAAGTCATAGCAGACGTCCTGTATCATACTGTCTTTGTCGTAGTTTACTGCAGCCATTGCGTGAAACTCGTTGGCATCTTCGGTGGGCAGTTGCAGTTGCGAGACCTTCTTGTGACCCATGATGTAACGTGCCTTGGATACGTGACTCTCACCGGTAGCCATACATCGCTCGAGTTCAATTTTTAGGGCAATATGCTGCTCCATCAGCGAGAGTGATTCCAGCGTCAGCTTGTCGATTAGCGTGTTAATCTTGTGTTTATCAGGCACCGACATTTCAACTGCAATAGTATAGACACTCCAAATATAACACTGAAAGGTGTAACATTATACTCACAATTAATTTATATCTAAATGTAATTACTATTTATTTGTAGATTTACTGTGGATTACAAGTCACCTGATATTTGTTGTAATCGTTAATTTATGGTAGGCAACCCAATTTGTACTGTCAAAATACTGTCAAACTAAATTTAATTTTTGGGGAATTACATTTCTCTCACATAATTTGAAGATTTTTATTAATTACGGGATAAAATATATTATTAGTCGTGACAACTAGACGTTCAATAGTCTTAATCAAGGGATAAACTAATCAAGAATATTCCTTCAAAATTTCAAGTCGCAAGTTGCAGTATTTACGAATAAAAAATATATAGTATTCTTGTTTACTAAATTTTAAACGCGCTTTGAGCCAATTCTACTCCACCGATTTCGTTGTGTGATGACTCATTTTATCAATAATTTCTTCTCAGGTACTGAATGTTAAAAACTTTAACATTCAGTACCTGATGATGCCGCATAGGCGAAAGACGTATTGTACGAAATTTAAATAAACAAGTAAAACATCTAAAGTATTAAGTGACTTAACGTTTCTAACTATTATAGTTTTATAAAGTTTGCAAATACTTTTTGGTTTTTTATTGTCGAGCAACAACAGTTAAGCGGTAACTGAA
The DNA here is from genome assembly GCA_019419845.2 of Weissflogia rhopalogaster. Classification (NCBI taxonomy): domain Eukaryota; kingdom Metazoa; phylum Arthropoda; class Insecta; order Coleoptera; family Staphylinidae; genus Weissflogia; species Weissflogia rhopalogaster. The sequence goes on from WSZQ02065522.1 coordinate 13,304, forward strand.
GTTTAATTAGAAAACTAGTTCGTGTTGTTCGGAAAAACACAAGTTTGTTTTAAAAATAGTATTTCTTATTGTTAATATCGATGCAAACAATTTACAAAATATACACAGACATATTATAAATTAAGGAATTGAGCTAAAAAGGAAAGGTCCTTTCAGTCGCAGCGGCGTCACGTCGGAGGAATGTTTTGGCAGGATATGCTAGATGAATTCCAGGCCCTCGTACTTAAGGTCGGAGACGTAGGTGTCGTCCAGCAGGACGTTGCCGTCGATATCAAAGGCGGTCACGTATGTGGCCGTCTTGCCTTCGATCTCCTCCGTTCGCAGCGCGACTATCACGCGATCCTCGGACGTCGGTACGAATTTAAACGTGGAAAAACCACGCGTCCGATACTTATTTGGTAACTGTTTGCAATACACGAAAAAGAATGCATTTAAAACCCTATAATAAAATGTATTTAATACGTCTACACATGACGTACCAACTGGCGTATAGAATAACAAAAATAAATGAATTACCTGAACACTTTTAACGTCGTACATATTGACGTCGGCGGAGATGAGCACCGAACAGCCCATGATCTCGTCGAGCGTCTCGTTGTAGCCGCTGCGACTGCATCTGCGTGGCAGAAAGTACCAGCGCTGGTGCACCGGCGACCATGCGCCACTCTCGTGGATCATATAGCCGGGGAAGTGGATGTCGAGTACTTCACGTAACCGCCGATAAGGCTCGATCCAGTTGACGTGCGTCACCTGCCCGCCAGCAGTGATGCGCTTCACCCACTGCGGGTTGTTGTCTTCGAAGTCGCCCGCCGGCGTCGTCCACTCCTTGCCCATCGAGCCGACGACGAGCTGCTCGCCTTGCACGCTCGCCCACTCCGCCTTGAAGCCCTTCGGCGCTGTGCCGTCGCCGTCCATTAGCAGCAGCCACGGTACGGCGCGATCGTTGGCGATGTGGAACACCATACCGGTGCGGTCGTCGAACGTCAACAGGCGGCCGTCGAAGACGACCAGCTCGGACAGCTCCATGCCACGACCCTTCATCGCAAAGTGCGTGGTGAGCCGCGTCGGCGGGTGGCTGTCCCACGTGACGACGATGGTGTGCTTTGTCGGACTGTAGCTCAAGTAGCCCTTCTTGTAGTACGCCTGCCACGTGTATTTCTCATCTTTACTTAGCGAATTCTTATCTAAGTCAGTTATTATACCTGTGGAAATAAAGTTATTAATATGTTTTGCAAAAATGGTTTAATAACGCCTTGACTTGGTTTTGTTTTGACGATAACGTGCCAGTAACTATGCTTGAAGAGTTTTAATCCAAAAAATATCTTCTAGTATTGTACGTGTATAATGAATGTGATAGGAGCGGATATGGCGCGGCACTTGTGAATGTTGCGTTGGGCTCACGCAGCGCAGCACGAGTCTACCTCGTGCTAATCACATTGTGCCCTGGCTACGATTGTGACTTGAAGAGTTTTAATCCAAAAAAATGTTCCAGTCTCATTCGTGTATAATGTGATAGGAGGTGATATGGTGCGACACGAGTCTCAATCGTGTATACTGCGTTGGACACACGCAGTGCTGCACGAGTATACCTCGTGCAAAACACACTGGGCCCTGCCACGATTGAGTCTTGAACAGTTTTAATCAAAAAAATAGGTTCTAGTTTCATTCGTGTATATTGTGTTAGGAGCGGATATGGCACGACACGAGTCTCAATCTCGTGCAAATCACACTGGCCCTGCCACGATTGAACCTCGTGGTTATACCTCTTATAATCATCTAAAAAGCTTAGAAATAATAAATAAGAATCTTACCTATCCGAAATGTATGCATGCTACTGGTTTTAATCGGCATTGTCAAGGGATAGGTGCGATTGTATCCACTGGTGGATATGACCGCAAAGTCAACCGCCGGCTGGCGATGTGGGAACATGTAGAGGACGATCAGCACCAGCAGGCCGGTGCACGCGACAAGCGTGATGAAGTGCTTCTGGTTGCGTAGCGTGCGATTGACGATACGATACGTCGGCGGGCTGCGCAACGCCTGCCGCCAGTCGCGGAGGCGCATGGTGCTGCTGTCGGGGTCGACGCCGTCCTCCGCGTTATACATTTAAGCCGATCGCACCGGCTGCCGCTGGGGGTGGTGCCGAATGGGGCGCGCGATCACGAGGACATCGCATCGCCGCCACATAGGGGCGACCAGGAGGAAAGCGCAGTACTTTCGTGCGGGTTCGATGCTCACGCGCCTTGCCTCGCTGCCGCCGTCGGCGAGTGCCCCCAGCACACGACTCACAGCGCCAACACGACTGCCCGCCTGACGGCCGTGGTTATGTAGATGTGTCCAGTGCCAACAGATGATCTACTCGTGCATGGTGGTAGTATACATGTGTGCGAGTGTGCCAACACGCTAAAACGACCTAACACCTAACCGCTCATGGTCACGATAAATATTGTTACATTTAGTTCGTTAGAGAACTGCGCGAGGCGCTGTTAGTGTTACGTGGGTTGCGAACGATACGAAATTTGCGAATATAGCTGATAAATAAGGAGCGTTATTTTCTGTGAACTGGGGACTTCCTCGTATTTATTGGTGATGTTCGAATGAATTTTGGTAGTATAAAAGCTTGAAGCAATATATGCTTGAAACAATTAACGAAATTTGCTTTCTTACACAGAGGTATCGTTAGTCACACTTGCAAGGCGTACAGGAAGAGAGAAGTAAAGCCTAGTAAGGATGAAAACAAATTGCAGATCGAGTGAAAGATCCGTCAGTGGTCAACAACGGTCGCACACTATTTGGCAGCCCTTTGCGTGGCGCGGTGGACGCGCCGGGGGGACTGATTAAAAAAAAGAGGACCCTTCACTGGGTTGGTGGCCGGAGTTCTTAACGCGGTGACCGCGTTCGGTCCAACAGAAGATGCGTGAATTTCTCTGGAAAGTTAAAGATTTGTAGGCCGACGACTAGCCGTCGTGTTGGTTGCACGTTATTAAGAAGAAGAAGTAGACCTTTGGGAGTTTGAGATATAACTAACTTTATTCACTTAAAATCTCATCCACCTAACCTATGGAAATCGCCCACGAACACCCCACCCTGCAGCACCATCACTTTCTTTTGCGGCGCTCCACCAATCGTCTAGGATCCTCTCACTCCTCATATAGGACGATCCCACAAAGTCCCGCGTGTAGCACGTCCATAGTACGCGCTTATCATGTGTGCACTAGGTCTGGGGCGAGACGCCCTTTTTTTTATTGTGTCTCCAATTTGTTTACTTCTTATTTGACAAAGCTTTGAAGAATGTACACTAAGCTGGTATGTTCTAAAGTTCTTGTTAAGAATACGGCCAGTTTCTTATAAAGCGAATCGTAGTATTGACAAGCATCGAATAAAAATGGCGTCTAAAGATAAACATTTTGTTTAGTACTGTTTCGCCATTTTGTTCAGTACTGTTTGTATGGACCATCGAAGCATGAGCATACTCCTGACTAACCATAAGAACGACATGCAGCATGCTGAAATGTGGCCTCGAAGAGCATTACAGTTAGTAAATTAATAGGTATGATAGGGTTAGAGTAACTTTATTAACATCCTATTCTTATAAGGTTCATACAATCAATACAACAGTTTTAATTTATTCCAAAAATAGTTCATCCTAATAAATTCAAATCCTATTAATATACTATCACTAAATTGCAAAAGTTCTTTCTTGATTCATTTTCGCAGAAAGCAGCGAATGGCAATACAAAACATATTGCTGGTAACTTACTAAAATTTCATTTGTGCAGGTATGGCGTGGATATTAGTTGTAAACGTGTGTAAAATGGCAGTTATCATCGTGAATATGAAACGTTGGTCCGGATTAATATGAATTTTGATATGTGATTCGGCCGCGTGTGAATCCAATTGGACTTTGCTCGCCACGCAACCGTCCAATGGAGGAACATTGCATTTGTGCCGCGTTTGTACCGCAATTTACTTAATTGCTACATGACTAAGCTATTTGTATACATGAGACTTCCTACGTCTTTTGATTAGTGCTTCCGTCGTTAAAGTTGGTAGTTGTCTACTGTCTTCTACAATGTTCGGCGTTCCGGATGATCCATCCGATTGGGTGGAATGGCTGGGATGATGTGGGTGATTGAGTGCTGCGTCGCAATTTGCTTAGCAGTGAAAGTGGTCGGCGAATTGGGCTATGGCGGGTGGAAGTTGTTACAGCATCGGCGCCGCCTCACAGTGCCATTCGCATTGCGGTGACGACGGCGGCGACGACCAAGGCCACTGGACCAGCGATGCTGGTGGCGGTGTTGCACTTGTCGCCGTCGCAGGCGCATACCTCCTGCCTGCCACCGAAACCTGAACGATGGTAGCAGCGATTCTTGTAGTTGGAGTCATCCCAGCCACACGAGCGGATCACACGGTTATCTGGGGGCACTGGGTACACAAAACAATGGTTTATTACTCAATATACGTTAGTGATCGGCAATCTAAGACCCGCGGGTCACTGAGTCAGCCATTTATTATTACTTTGGGTGTATGGAAGGAATATATCAGGGAGAGCAAGGTGTGCATGGGGGAGAATAAATGAGAAGTGGGGGAAGCTGTGAGGCAACAACTGAGAATTGCGGTACGGATCTGGGATGTATCCGTGAAGCCAATACTGATATATGGGGTGAAAGTGTGGGGCTTCTATGATTGCGATGTGATTGAAAGGGACAGGTCTGGTCCTTAAAGAGCTTAATGAATCGGGAGAGATCCACTCCCGATTCTAAAGTTCTGCAGGAGTCTGGCATGATTAACAAGATATGTGGATGGGCTGGTAAGAATGGGGAATTATAGGTTCGTCAGGGGAGTGGTGTATGAGTCGGGGGTAAAATGGATGGTCGAATCGCAGGAGAGTCGCGTATGAATCGGTGTGCCGATGGAAGGATTTTTTCATATTATGGAAATAGAGGTGGAGAAGTCGAGGCAATCCCGGATTGATGGAAGCTTAGGAAGCCCAGGGTTTAAACGGGTGTAAGTGATGGGAACAAGACCCTTCCACTTCAGTGACGATCGGAGTAGCTGAGGACACTGTGATATGTGCGTAATGTGGCTACAGAAAAGATACTTGGAAACATCTTATAGTGGAGTGTAAGGCAATGGGGGCAGATTGGTCGAGGTTTGGATGTAGCTTGGAAATTAGGTTGGGTAGGTTAATAAGTGAAAGGGGAAGCGGTTTGAATATGATAAGAAGAATCAGGGAGGAGATTAACAGAGTGGATAAAATGACTTAGCATTGAGTGAGCATTTACGTATTTATATTTATTTTTATATGAGATGTGCATCGTTTTTGTTGTTATTGTTGTAATTATTTATATATTATGAAAGGGTGCTCGGATTTATGGGGAAAAGAGTATGCCAATAGAGTCCCAAAAGAGGCCTACCATGCTCACTAGTGGTCAGTAGTGTTGATCCCTGAGGTCATTCAAGAAATGATTAGATTGATTACAAGAGGATGGAATTACAAAGAAAAAGTCTAACCATCGTAATTCGGGAATACACTGTAGATTGAAGCAGTGCTTCTCGGGTTCACAAACCAAGGGCCAAGCTGTTGAGTAGGACCGCGAAAAATAGGCAGAGGCATCTGCTTTGGAACGTACGTTTCAGACGTCACTTTGGGAATATAGAAACTCCTCTATTCATTATTAGCTATACCACAACATTTAAAGGGACTCCCATGAAGATAATAAAAGAAAATTGACACTTATAGAATACTTGTAGGACGACATAATTGAAAATTGGGTAAATACCTACGTACTAAAACACAAGAAACTCCTCAGACGGCCACCAACAATATGGCGTGATTCATGGCAGTCTGAATCTCAAGAAAATTCCTGAGGCTTGAACAGTACAGAATCCTACTAAACAAGACAGAGCAGAAGGAGACTTATAGAGATTAGACGACTTTTGTCAAACCTAAGACTGGATGGAGCTCATAAAAATACAATCTGATATTACCTGTTCCTAGTATATATTTCAATCCTCACATTGACTGAACAAAATTCACGAAAATAAAATAGCAAATAGTAGCTTTATATCCTGTCAATAGAATAGATTGCCACAATGTTGCCATGTTATTCAATCAGGAATATTGGGTAACATTTGGTAACAAAACTTATGAGGAACAATGGCAATAGTTGAGTTGGCCACTATATAACACAATAATAGAGACGGATATTAAAAATCATGGGGTCAACTTACATCCGTTGACTTCAAAGTCGATGATCTGCTTGATTTTCCTGCAGAGAATATAGGGTTTTTCTTCGCGGCCTAACTCGGGACAGGGCAACGCCAAGTCCTCCGGCACCTCCTCCATCGCGCATCGCGTGTCATTGTGGCTGTTGCACTGGTAACACGTGAGTGCCAAACCTGCAACAAACAAAAGCGGTAACAAAGCCGTCCGACGTCAATGCGGTTGTTACGTAAAAAGCGCTTACGAGTCCGCCTGCTGCGGACGGAATAAATCGAGCGCAAAATTTCTATCCCCTGCGAGTCGCATGTGGTACCATAAGTGTACCTTCGATCAATATCCGGCCTTGAAATGCGCTTCCTCTTCTCATTTGTCGCATCGCCATCGATCTAATAACGGCCGACTTTTAGAATTGCAGGCGCACGTAATTCTAAACGATCGCATTTGTTTACAAAATTATCGTCGATGTGTGGTAACGTCAATGGAGGCGACTTATCGTCACACGGTGTTAAGAGTTTATCGCGAACGCTTCGCCTGAAAGGCGCACGCGGCCATTACAAGAGTTTGAAATCCGGTACGGCGACTCCGATTTACATATGAACTAATCAAATAATTATGAATATCCCTATAATATATGGGTCGCCCTTGCGCCACACGCTCTGCCGCGCAATCCGATGTCGCACGTTTACCAATTTGACGCGGGGTAATTGGAAGGAAGTGACTTATCAACACAATTAATGTCGCACTCTTTCTCAGCGGGTCCGCTTTTGCTGGTGATAAATCACCCCGGTTATAATAGTTGTCTATGCGCGTGGCAAAAACCTCAAGCTTTGAATATTCACAGAAGAAGGTTTCTAAAGTTTTCTAAAAGAGGCATGAGTATTGTGAGACGTGCATATGACTAAATCATGCATTAAAATTAAATTTTATGACTTCAGAACTTCGAATGTATCTTCCCACAGACTTATTAAACATTTAATATGTATGTATTGATCTTATTTTTGCTCGTATGACATGCCTCGTATTTTTACGAAACGTGTTTTTCGCCGTGCTTCTAAAAATACTCTTTTCTGACCTACACGCGAGAATCAACAATCCGTCACGAATTTATAGATGGTCAGAATAGTAAAAAAGTTTAGAATTACAGTTTTGATGCAAGGATCTTACCTTCTTGCAAGAGGACGATTAGCAGGAATGCACTGGCGATGATGACGTGCTGTCTGAATGCCATTTTCGATAAGGAAGAACAAAGATTCGGCGATTCGATGTGTGGTTCCCTGCTCTTCCTGCGGGCGGGCGACGGGCGCGACTTCGGTTTAAGTGCGGCAAGGACTGCGAGTTCGTGCGCCTCGCTGCCCCCCATATACGCGACATGCACGCCGGCCCGCAGGAAGTCGTGTGGTGGGGGCGGTTATGTGCAGCAGGAATTGAAATTACGGCCTGAACGCCGCCGGACCGGCGACAACCCGCCGCATAAACGCGCTCGCGACCGAAGCAATATCGTTGACATAGCATATTGGCACCGTTCGGACGCTCTTATTTAGCATGCATTTACTATCGTCCTCAGTGTTCTTCCATAAATTACTAATAAAAATGGCCGTGCCTAATTCATCTAATATTGTGCTAACTAATCAGTAGAGTCAACACAATCGACAATGCCATCGATTAGCACCTGGTGAAAAAGATACGAACTTGAACTATATTCGCATATGATATCATCGTCCTGCAAGTGGAAACTTTTTCGAAAATGGTTACAATGTCAGTGAAAATGAAGTAGTCGTTCGGTAAAAGTAGAAGTATATTGTACTGTATCAGAAATGTGATAAAATTAAGTAATAAACGTGTTCAGTCGACCGTGGCAAAGTCTATACGATTTTGAGTCCCACTCTCTATGCGCGAAAATGAGCGCGAGTTGCGCTTCTGCAACGCGTTCGGCGCGCGGTGTGTCGCCACTATTCGCCGTATGTCATTGGATTCATTTGAAAAACGTCGCTTTTATTCAAAAAAAAAAAAAAACAAATGTTGCGGATCAAACTGCTTCAAACCGGCGCGTACGCCGCGCGCGTTGTGATACACTAGCGGTAAACAGATAGCTTTACTACGATGCACATGACGAATTCGAACAGATTTGCAAGTGTGCCGCGATTTTTTCGTGGCGCGTGCAATGTGGAAAAGTTGTTGATAATGACTTTTCTCGGCACTTGGGTGCGCACACACCGCGCGGCGTCAACCGTTTCCACGCACAACAAAACTCGCTCAGTAAACATGACTTAAAAACGATTAACATTGACTTAAACGGCTAAACGCCCGACGGCGCGCTATCTCTAGTGATTTTTGGAAAACCACGCGGCCGCCAAAACGGCAGCCATCAGCAGGAGTGAGTGTCGCAGGGTTGGCGCCGCATTACAGCCGTCGGTGAAGCACTGGCAGGACTTCTCGAACTTGAAGGCATCATCTGTCTCGTAGCAGTTGTCCTGTCGTTCTTTATGCACCTCGGAGCCGCAGGAACGCGTCACGCGCACGTATTTATCACTGTCGATGACTGTAATAATCGAAATAAAAAAGGCTGTTGCTGTTGTTGTCAAATTTAGGACCTACTTGTGATCACCGTCTTCCTGCAGAATTGGCCTTCCGCGCAGTCTACCAGAAAACGACTGGTGGTATCGTTTGCATGCAGGACTGCACACTCAGGGTCCGTATACGATGAGCAATTGAAACACCGAATGCCCAGAACTTAAAAAAAAGAATCCAATTTCCAAAATAGTAAAATGTTGTTACAATAATTACGTTGTTTAATCTAAACATAACATTTTAATGTTTAAAAAGTTTTTGAAATAATACAAAGCTTTAAAGTGGTGAAAAAAGTTTTAAAGTCGTGAAAAGTAGAAAAAGAGTTAAAAAGAGTTAATAAAACTTACCACAAGGTATCAAAAGTACCAAAATTGGTAACGACAAGCAGATTGTCTTCATGTTGACTCGCGATGCTGTTTTTCGTGAGGTCCACTCGCTACTGATTTCCTCGGGACTGTTTGTTGTCATCCAATAGGCGCTGATTAGACGAGTGGCGCGCGGCGGTTATCTCCACGGCTACTGCTACTGCAGACTGCAGCGTTTGTTTGCGTGCGGCTTCTGTACGACGCGTTTGACGCGCTCCTGCCGCTTTTTTGGAACAATTCCGACGTGCGTGCTTCGCCTGCGAATAGCACCAGCATTTGTTGCATGGCAAGCAGCAGGAGGGAAAAGTGCGCCACCGTACGCACGGCTATCATCTAGCTCAACGCGTGCGCTCACCGGCAAAGTTGTGCGCACACCTGCTTGGCGACAGCCCGAGAACAACCCCCAAACAACGGCCAAGAAATTACAAGAAAGCGGCGGATTGAACTCGGCGATGCTTGTTTAATGACACACCGAACAACTACCACACCAGAGAGTCAGTGGCCGATGTGATTACGGCGCGACGGGCGACGCGGTAGATTCTAGCTGTAACCTGTAATATCCAGATTTTTTCCAACATTTAGGTGCGCGCCGATACACGCACACATACATATGCACCAGTACATCATGGCTCTTACCTCGCCGCATACTGTCGCACGGTTTTATTAAATCGTTGTTTACGTAATTAGTGAGCACACGTAAATTGCGGCCGGTTGGTCTCTTCGAACCGATACGGATTGCGCGGGGATAGCCACTCTATGAGCGTGCTCGCTGATTAAGAAAACCTTAAATAGGCCAACGACCTTCGAAAGTTTTGATTGCCGGTCTCAAAAACAAAACTTTCTAACCGCCCAATTTCCTAAGGTCAATCGTTGCGCCTCTCTTCCTCAATACTCGTTTCAAATCTTCCAAAATGTGCCTCGAAACTGGTCTAGCGCTAATGTGGCAATTGTCCTCCAAAATGTTTTGTCATTTTGTTATTTATCATTATTATTTTGCCTCGTCGTATCTAGGTTAATAAATATTGTCTCATGGTTAATAATACATGATTACATATTATTTGCACAACGTTGACTGCTGATTTTTGTGTGATTTTTCTATGGTTTTATCACATTGGCAGAACTTTTTTTCAATTATTTAAGCTCGTGGAGAAAAAAAAAGTCGGGTGTACTTTTAACCACATGACTGAAGTAAAGCTTTATAAGCAACCTTTTTTTAGCATTCACACAACCCCTTTATACATAATGTCACGATATCCTCTCAATACATTACATTAATACAATTCATTCGAAATTTCATTTAATTTCGTGTTAGATAATTGAGAGAATTACTATTCATTAGAAGAAGAATTAATTTTGATCTACATCTGCCGAGATTCAATCCTGGGAGTAATTACTGATATATCCAATTATGAAAATAATGATTAAACTATAATGGTACTAATAGCATCAACATGTCTATTTGCCTCCATTAAATGTAAATCACTGTAAATATTGTTTCATGGTTCATTTAATGCGTCATTACATTTTGTTTGTACAACATTGAATTGAATGCTTCGCAATTTCACGTAAATCGTAACTGTGGTTTTATCTTACATTTGTGGAGCGTTTCTTTCCAACTCTCCTTGGAAATAAAGTAAAATATTACGACAATATTTACAAGTTAAATGGTGGCGTCCAGAAAAAAAAAACGCGGGATAGAAGTAAACACAGTTGACAAAAACAAGGAAAAAAAGGATTAGACGAAGAACAAGTTGTGTATCTGCGTCGATATTTATAGCTGAAATGAATGAGACGGAAAACGGTTCGATGATGCCGGCGCCGAAGCCAGCGAAATGAGCGTTGCCGTCGCGTCGGCGGCGGGTGTATGGAGGCGGCGTCTGATGCGGGCGACCGGCGCCAGTCGGCGTCCTGCCGCAACTCCCTCCCCGCCGCCCAAGACGCGCACATATCCCATGCCGCCCCCGCTACGCGCCGGGGGACCGAAACGAGCGCGCGTGTCTCTAATCCGCGCGACAGCGGCGGCGGCGGTTGGCGGCAACGCGACACCAGAACAAGCGAGTCAATCGCAGCCGACGCCATGGCGAAGATCGTAGTGTTTAGTCTGTGTCTTCTGCTCACCATCAGGACGAGTAAGTTGTAACAGTGGAACCATACTGTGAACGGTGTACAGTTTGTTCATACTACACGTTCTTCTGGTTTCCGTTGTTATTGGCAGTTACCTGCATCAAGTGCTATAGCTGCACAGCATCGGAGAACCCCGACTGCGTCGATCCGGAGAATCACATGGAGGTGCAAAAGTGCGATCAGAACAGGCTGATGCAGACCAGCGAGTTCGCCAGTAAGCTCAACTCAGACTTTAAGCAGATCTTCGATTTCACCGCATTCAGCGAACCGGTGCCGCCGCTCACTTGCCTGAAGGCCGTCGTGAAGGGTGAGTATGTACCACCAGTATACTATGGTAATACTGGAGGGAGGAAATAACGCAGTCATCAAAGTTGGCAACAGACATGTTCATTCAACTAAATAATCGTGCAAACTTTTTGGACAACATTCAAAATCGATTTGTCACCTTTCGTTCCATTTGCGAACACGCTACTGTTCAATAAACTGACATTTGGCACAAAAGGTCAGTGTTATATGGGGATGAATACACATTCTTAGAGTTCGGTAATTTATATAGTAAATTGAAAATATTAACAATGACAATGGAATTAACAATGGCAATGATCTAAGAGATGTCTACATTCACGAACGCACTGCTGCCATCATATTGTTATGGTGTATGACTGTAGCGAAGCTGATATTGGTAGACAATTTTTAAGCTGTTAATCACGAATTTCAATAATTAGAAAGAGAAAATGATGAATGCCTCCAACAGGGCTTGCAGCCCAATTTCGGGGAATGACCTAGTTAATAATTATATTTCCTTTCCTGTCCTATCCTGTCCTTTCCTGTTCTTCCCTGCCCTTTCCTGTCCTTTCCTGCCTTTTTCTGTCCTCTTCTGCCCTTTCCTGTGATTTCCTGTCCGTTCCTGTCCGTTATAAGAAATATACAAGAAATTTCAACTGGTGTGCGTAGCATAATGGTTACGCACAGGCGTGATAACGTAAAGATCCAGAGTTTGATTCCCGATACCGCTAATTAATTAATATCTCAGACAGTCCATAAGTTCCCTTCTGAATATGGAAGAGGTTTGGGTGATGGGCCTGCAACTCATTCTCGTAAAAAACCGCATATGTTCTAAATTCACGTAAGGCGAGATCTGATCAGGTTGAGGTAAAGCTAACGTGCTCTGAAGGCGTTATACCCTATACAATTATTAAACACACAATAAATTAATAATATGGGGGACATTTTCAGTCGGTTCCCAGGAGGTGGTCATCCGTGGTTGCCAGCTGCCCCGGGAGCCACAACCAGACGTCTGCGCGAAGATGAGAGACAAAAATAATCCGAAGAGCAACGTTCAGGTGATCCATTGTTCTCTGTGTGACACAGACGGGTGCAATGGCGCACCGGTACGTACCGCATCATTTGTCACTGCTGCCGGTCTGTTGTTCCTCGTCGCATTCGCCGTGATCCACTAATCAGTGCCGTCGTCGATTGCCGCCCCCAGGGGCCTAGGCTGCTGCAGTAGACTGGTGGAGAGCCAACCACGCGCCAATTTAGTCGTTGTCGTAACGTGCACGTACCTTGTGTCCTGTTTTTGCAAACGTAGAGAGAGTAGCAATAAAACAAGTGTTGCCTCCTTCGACTTGTTGAAATCTTATAGAAATATACTCTACATAAATGCTTCCAAACAGTTCTCCAAACGTGTTACCTTGATCCTTTGTTTTGTCAACTAGTGTTTAACTTTCTTCAGTACAGGAGGTAGTGTACGCAATATTCCTTAACACTGTTTGAATTGATGAATGTTCTGTTGCCTACATACAGGTACGTATTATGAATTAAATCCTTATCTACTTATTTGCAAAAGTTATGTGAGTTGCATATGGTGACATTATACTCGAAATGTGATTCGATCTGCAAACACGCCATCGTCATCATTACTGGTTTTAATAAATATGTAGAATATCTTTGCTAAAACATTTTCTGATATAACTGTGTAGATCACAAATTATGGTACTGAAAAGCAATTGGCAGCAAATGGTACCATGGGTGGGACAGGGGTCCCTACAGACGTGTCTAGTGTTCACAAAGGATAATCTATTACCGACCAGAGAATAGGTTATAGGATGTAGGGGGTCAGTGAGGGAGCAAGTATCTTGCGAACTGTGACCAGATTAGTCTATTGGTCTGCCCCAACTACCTAACACGAAAGGCGCCATATTTGTGAACCTTACAACGTGCTTGACCCAGCCCATTTGCCCACTTGCATGACTAGTAGGAAACCATTGCCAAAGAGACCAGACAAACTAAATCCATTCCAAGTTGTCTTCCTTTTGTATATTCATTTCTAAAATACGTACTAGAGCATTATTTGTTTATTCTGTTTCCTCTAAAGCACCTGTTGCGCTATCCTTTCTTCAGGTATTAATTGAACGAACTTTTTTTTTCGAGGAATATTTACACAGAAATATGTTTGACATTCATTTTAGGGGTCGGCATATGATTAGGTTCAAAAATACACTTCACTGCGACAAAGTTACGGTACTTCAAAGAATGTTCTCAAAAGAGTAAAGCGTTTAATTTTAATTTATTAAGTACACGTAAACACCATCATCTCTGCTCTCTTTAGTTCGATTTTTTATTAAATAGGTCTGTGGCGGTCCAGACCATACATTAACATGTATTAGATATTGTATTTCTTCAAGGTTTTTTTCCACTGTCTATTTTCTCAATTTCAACTGTGCAAATCTTTCAAACCTACACATCTGTTTCCAATCTTTGCATGCATTCCAAGCGCAGGTATATATCTTCTCTTCGA
>WSZQ02065533.1:7223-26939 GCA_019419845.2 Weissflogia rhopalogaster
GAAAATATCCATGAATTCGGGTTATTGGTGAAACTGAAAACATTGATGTCAAATTAGTCACATTTTTACCTCTACTACCTCTACTAGAATGATATAATACACACATATGATAGCAACTCTTCTATTCTATTAGAATTTGAAAAGTTTATAGAAAAATCTTTAAAATTGTTGAAGTTATTACAACTTTTCTGAAAATGTCATCAATTTGTAATTCGTAAACTTGAAATTTTTTTCGAGAACAAAAATGTTTTTAAAACATTGTTAGCAAAGCAAATAGACAAAACATTAATTTGTTACCAAACAACTAAAAATAGGCAATTGCACTTGTTTGTAATAAATTTATTTCATCGAAAAACGTGGTCAAGACTTACAAAACCGTAAAAAAACCACAGAGCCATTTCTAAAATTCTAATCAAATTCAAATAAATGTATTTTTAATGTAGTTTAAAGGTTATCGCCCGAAGAAAAAGTATTTGATAATATTCCAACAATTTATACTTAACAAAGCAAAAAAATAATGAACTAGATATTTTATTATCTTGTTTTTTTTTTTCAATTTCAAGTTTAAGTCCTGGCAAATTATGTATGACAAATGTCATTGCCTGATTGTAATCATCGCGTCGTATGTATGTATGAATATATCCGTATAATCGTGAAATACGAGAATATGAATATGTTTGAGTGTAAATGATAATAGTATCACCAGAGGTTCACTGATAATTTTAACAAAATACGATTTTAAGCCATTTGACCTAAATTTTCACTCGGTGCTGCGCGCCACAGCTCGCTCGGTGACATGATGACGGCTTGTGCATATCGAATATTTACAGCCATTCGCCGGTTTGACGAATAGCACAAGCCGTGCTGTAAGCGCGTAATTATACGTTTTTCCTAACCCAACGCAGCGAGGTCCGGGGGGGCAAAGCGACAATAAACAATGTGTCGAATGTGCAGAGTGCCTCACTTGTACTAGCTGGCGTATACAAGTGTGTATATTCGCTTGTTGCATTTGTGCAAGCGACTGAAATAGGCCAACGCAATTATATTCAGCAATGTTATTTTCTAACATGTTTGTCTTAATTTTCAAATTTTAGACCTGGTCGCAGTGAATTTCAATGCAAAATTTATTGATACTATGAAACTTTTTCTAAATCCGTCCTTTAATAGCGTCAATTTTATATAAGAAATAGGCAACCCAACATACAACACTATTTAATATTTTTATTGACCCACAAAGTGTGGGCCAGTGGCACGTTTGGCTAACCTGACCATAGCATGTTAATGTGGGATTTTCAAAAGCATCAAATTGGTAGGCTTTTTTAGGATGTTAATTACGAATTGCAATAATTAGAAAGAGAAAATGATGAATGCCTCCGTCAGGACTTGAACCTGTAGTCGCCGGAGCTGCAATCATTGTACGGTAAGTTAACTACCACACTGCGCTTCTACCATCATATTGTCATGATGTATGACTGCTGCAAAATTGGCTACTAATTATTATTTGTTCATTCTCGTACTGATATGTCATGCAGTCATACAGCATGACAATATGATGGCAGCAGTGCGTACTAGAATGTGAACATCTCTTAACAATCCAATTCCGCAGCCCAATTCCGATGAGCAGTGACTTTTGTTTCATAACTACTCTTTCCTGTTGTAGAGAGTAAAACTAACATAGTTAGACAACTCAATATACAGAATAGGTATTTTATATCATGTTAGAGTTATTTTTCAAATTTTTGACCAAATAGCAGTGAATTTTAAAACGTATTAATGAACTGATATGTTTTCTAAGTGTACGTAAGTTAATTAATAGCGTCTATTTTGCCAAAAAATAGGCAACCCAATATTCAAAACAATTAACTTTTTCAAATATTAGAATTTAGGTTTATAAATAAACAATGTGTAGAATGTGCAGAGCTATAGTACTATTGTAGTAGCTGGTTTATACAAGTGCGTACATTGGCATGTTGCATTTGTGCAAGTGGCTGAAATAGGTCAGCGCAAATTGGTCGAGCTTTAAACTGCACCGCCATCGAACGCCAGCGGCGCAACTTTAGGTCAAGTGGTTTGAAGTTTAACCAAAGTAATAAAAAATACGATTACGTACATTTCAAACATATTTCGTTCATTAAAATTTAAAATTAAACAAATTAACAATCAATAAAACAAATTCAATAAAAATTGAGAAAAAAATTTTAAAACACAAAAAATAGAATGACTGAAAAACATACCTTTTAAATTAGTTTATGATATCCTTAAAAAAGTCTATAAATTTAATCCGTGTTGGTTTGCTGTTAAACAAGAAAAATGTAACTTATTGTGTTAAACTTCTCACTTTTCTCACTTTTTTGATTATCAGACACTTTTCCCCAAACTTTCCCAATATTTGTTATTATTATTATTCTCTGTATTAGATAGGTTTAGGATTAACAACGGTAGAGTACACACTCTCGTTTGTAACGGACAAATCACCTGGTTGGCGCGCACGAAGAAGTCGCGGCGACGACGGCGAGAAAACGCACTCGCTCTTACGCAAGGCGCGCGCGTGTGTGCGGATAACCGGCGTGCACACAGTGTAGCGCGCGACGCACGGCGGTGGCTTCCTTCCACGAGTGACGCGGCGGCGGCAGTGGTGGCGGTCGGTGGCGGCGCGGCGGGTCGGCGACGGCGGCGACTGTGCGTGCTTGTGTGCGTGTGTGTGTGTGCGCATGTGTGTGTGGGTAGGTAGGTGTATATATGTATGTATATATATATATGTGTGTATGTGTGTATGCAAGAGAGTGCGCGCCGGCCCGGCGTGTGTAACTGTGAATTAAGGACGAACGCGGTGCGCCGCTGCGCTCACTCACTGCCCCCTTCGAACGTACCCCTCTCTCGCCGTCACCGCCTCGTAGTCGAGCAGCAGCAGCAGCAGCAGGCAGCGCCTCACTGGGACCCGAGGTGAACGACCTGCCTGCCTGCTGTACACATACAGTGTAGTATAGTGTATGAGTGTATGCACACAGACGCATACGTAGGAAATACACGCACACCGCGCTGTTGCGCAGCTGTGTGGCTGGCGGCAGGAACTCTCGGCGGTGGCGGTGGTGGGGACGGCTGAACTCACACACACATACACAGCAGTGGCGCAGGGACGAATATATATAAGAGCAGGAATCTCGCCGCATGCAACCGATTACTGCATCTTTTGCTTCCGGCTACGTAACACGCATCGATTCATTGATAGATATTCTATCCGCCCATTTTTTTCTAAAGTTAAACAGATATGATCCGCCCTTTAATAGCGCCCAACTTTGCAGGTAGGCAACCCAATATTCACCTACGTTTTTTAAAAGTTTTGTCTAAATTTAATAGCAATAGATTTCAAAATTTATTGATCTCTAAATCTGGATTTCTAACTCCTCGTTGCAATAGCGTTTACTCTACTGTCAAGATATGCAACCCAACATACACAACTAAAGATTCCAAATATTAGTCTTTAGTTTTATCATCATATTTTTTTTTATCTATTGAAAAGTAGTGAATTTCAGTTCGTTTATCAAAATTCATATAGTAAAGTTAATAGAAATAGACAAATGTTTTTTTATATATTTTATCTAAATATTCAAATTTTTGGCTTACAAGGGACGGCTACCCCGTGGCACCGAATGAAATTTGGCATATCTGTAGAATAGGCCTAAAATCCTTTACTAGGATTTTTTAATGATCACTGCAAATTTTTGGCAAATGTAATTAGTCCTGACACCCATATAAAGATGGCGCTTCTGTAGAATTTCAATTTGATCGATATTGATAATATCGATATTTCCCAGACGATATTTCTATATCGATATATCGAAAAATTGGAAATATCGATTTCGACAAATATCGATATTTACAATTGACTTGTCTAGTCTATACCGTATCGAATACCGTCCAAAAAGCACCAACTGCTTGCGAAGCTGTGGGTCGACGGTTCGAGGCAACAAACATTTTTTCAAATTCGATATTGAAAATTCCATGCGAATGTACAAATACATAATTTATTAGCGCATCTAAGATGATGGAAAATTTATGTTTTGGTTATTTCAGGTCGAGTATATATCATCCATCATATTGTCAAAATATTGCTATAGCATAAATGTTAATTGTAAATTCAAATCAACTACTTTACTTTAAACGTATTTGAATTTTAAATTTCTTCTTCTTTGTTCACCGGCCTTATCGCTGACCAGTGGCCTGTCATTCTTCCAGAATTTTTCTGGGTAACTATGAGCATATTAATTCCCTTTAGGTAGGTTGCTAGCCTTGCCCAGGGTGAAGAAGACTTCCATAACGACAACCACAGATGTCAATGTGGTTGCCGGAGCGAGTAGAGGTGTTATTGCCACGACCATGATTTTAACCTGGAACTAGACATGTCTAGCTTTTGCCTTGATAGTTTCGGGTTAAACCGGGCTTTTATTTTCAAGGGGGTTTTACTCGAATTTTCGTAAATGTTTCGGTTTCTATTCCAAAATCAGCTGATCTTGAAAGTATCGGGTTCCGATACCAGCGTCGACATGGTAACGTCCGGATTTAAAATCCGCGCTTACACAGCCAAAACCGTATCAGAATAAACCCGAAGATTGACAAAACCCGAAAACCCGGAGGCTCGGTTTTCGCTATTTTTTTAAAAAGCCTACCTGGAACCCCCTGCGTGGGAGGCAGCGACCTTAACAACTAACCTATTACGCTCTCTAAATTTTAAAATTAAAAATTTAAAAAAATGATTAAACGCTAAATTAATGACATTAAATCAAATTTAATGCTTTTTTTTCGTCTCTAAAAGTCAATAAACCTCGAAGTCAGCACAGCACACTCTAGAATGACGGTTGCGGTCGTTATTACTGGCAATAAATATTTTTGTGATAAGCAGCGCGTACACGATGATGTCTCATGCATGCGATCGTAGCGTACCGAAAATTGTTCGGTATGCGTTGCCGCGTAACAACTTGTTGACCGTAAAAAGTCAAGTTTATTATCACCGAATATTCTGTTTCGTATAATAACCCGCCGCGCCGTGAAACGTACTCACTTACACAAACACCCACCGAAATTCAGGCAAACGTACACAGCGTAAAAAAATCGCAATAAAAAAAATCACAATGGTTATTTAATCATCGCTCTAAACACTTGCAGTGTAACTGACGCATTCATTTTCCTCTGTGTTCCACGACAGTCTTGCGCCTAACTTCAAAGAAATTTCCACCTATCTGCGCTGAAAATAGCCGAAAAATAAATAGATACTTTTAAAAATACAAAACTTGGCTTTTTGTGTCACTGCCAAACGTTTAATGTGTCAGCTTGAGTTCGTCAAAAAAAGTTTTACGTGCTATAGAGAAGAATATTACAATGAGGCGTGACACGTGTCACGTTTAACACGTGCAACTACGAAAACAGATTAATGCTTAATGCGGCTTAATTACTGGCTTGTTTTTTGATTTATTTGCAATGTTATGTTTGAAGGGGTCTTATGTAACAGGAAAGTGCACGTTTCTAGGATGAGTTCGTTGCAGGAAGACAATGGCAACGTATTTTCGATGACGATATCAGTGCTATCGGCGCACTGAACGGAATTAATATAGATTTTTTTTCGGTGTGTGGTGACACGGGTTCAGAGACCTGACGTATATGAGTACGTGCACATGGTTCGAGCGTGTGTGTATGTGAGTGACGTCACGGGCACGTTGGCCTGCTGGCTCTCTGCTCATCTTGCTAGCCCTGCTGGCTCTGCGCGCGTAATGCGCATGCTAGGAAGTCGCGCATCGCAGCTGTTCGCTCTCATTCCTTACATTCTGTACCAATCAAAAATCCTCCCTTTAAAATTCAACCATTTTGTTGTTCATACCCGGTGAATAACGACTTCATAATTGTTTAATAACGATGAAGAGCTTTTAAAAAGTTTACAAGAAGTAAAATTCGGTTTTAGTGTATGTGGTGCCAACTATTGGACATATTTATAAATTTTAAAAATTGTAAAAGTGATTTGTAGCTCCATCTATATTTTAGTAGTAGAATTAAGTTGATATTATTTTAAACTTTTCGTTAATGATACAAATTTTAGTCGTTTTAACATAACAGGATTTTACAATAACAAATAATGGTAAAAAAGTTTAATTAATAAACGATTAAGTATTCAATATAATTCTGTTTATATTTTCCAATCATTGCTAAAAAATATCAGGTTGACAACAATGTAAACAAACCTTTGACATCTGACGCTTGGAAACAGAAAGTTTGTAGGTTAACTTCGTTTTGAAAACTTACTTTCTCGCGAAGCGTTAGAAGTGAGTTTAAGTGTTGTTTATATTTTGCAGCGCGCGGCGTAGCATCAACGCTTTGGTGGAAATGGACGCCAGCGAGGACGACTTAACTGTCTGGTGCGGCAACCTGCCTAGCCAAGTCGACGAGGAGCTGCTCTACGAGCTCTTTCTGCAGGTCGCGCCGCTGAAGAAAGTGCGCATTCCGACGGACAAGACGGGCAAGTGCATGAACTACGGCTTCGTCACGTTCAAGCATCAGGTGTCCGTGCAGTACGCCATCGACATGTTCAACAACATTCAGCTGTACGATCGCATGATTATCGTGCGCAGCAGGAACACGAACAGTAATGGCCAGAACCAGAAGGGCCAGCAGCAGATGCTCCAGCCACAGCAGCACCACGCAATGCTCATGCAGGGCGCCGCTGTCAACCCCAACGATCTGCTGCGCATGAGTCTCGGGCTTGGGAATATGTTCAATATGATGCCAATGATGCAAGTGCCCCTGATGCCTATGATGCCGACGACGCCGCATCAACCCCATCAACACGAGTACCACGGCAAGGAGCGCAACAGGCACGGGCAACACTATGATAAGCCGTACAGGCAGCATAACAGTCATAGGAGCAGCAGTAGGAGTAATAATCGCAATCGTTACAGGTATTAATTAATGTGCGACGGTGTTGAGCGAGTAATGGATAACTTTTGAAAATGGTGGTGTAAAATTGTGCCATTTACAGTGGGGATTTGTAAAAATTACAAAATTGACGAAGGTATTCAGTATGGAATATAAATGGCGAAGAATTATTGAAAAAGTCATACTGACACAAATGGATTGTACAAAAATAGATACGTTTTATTAGATTTTTAAGAGGGGTTAACAATTATACGCATTGAAAAATTAGTACATACATTTAGTTTGCTGAATTATCAGGGAAATTATTTCAAATTTGTACAAAATTGCTTTAATTATTCTAAAATATTTTGATAAGAGGCACATTCTGTATTTATTATAAGCGTTGGCACTAAATTAGTTGTAAATAATGCAAATTTGGCAATTGTAACATTGGATAGAAACAATTTTATATTTTTGAAACATTAACAAAAGCATTATTATCATAAATATTGTGTAAATCGTGAACAATTGGAAAATCATGCTAAACATTTCATAACCATTGCACATTTTTGCAGGAGAAACTTGAATTTAACCATTTGCATGTTTTTGTTAAATTTTTACGAAATTCGGATACTATCGGATAATCTATCGGACAAATGATAGTATTAAAAAGCAAACTACTGAAAGTTGTTTCGATAACTGCATAACCGACATGGGAAAGTTTATGGCATTTACGTATAGATGGCGCACGTATTAAGATTAGAATCATCCTTTAAAATTCAAAAAGCTATTGCACCGATTTTCAGCAGTGAGTATATTTTATTTCAATGTTATGTATTCTTAAACCATCAAAAAGGGTACCGTCTACCAGCTCTAGCTGGGACGTGTTTAGTTAATATTTGTGTGGCTGCGAACAATGCAATGCCTTTAAAGCTATCACGTATGAGCGGTTATAAATTAATAAAGTTTTTTTAAGAATAACCAAGCAGTGTCAGTCACTGTTGCGTATCCTGTTACATCGGTTGTTATTAACTCTATTGAGAAAGTGGACATTTTCCGATCCAAATTTAGTAACACAATGCACGAATTTGCTTTGGAGGAGTAAATTTAACATAACCTATTCACAAAATATGCGGTGGCGTTCGGGTATTTCCAAACACTTCCGAAGATTTAAAAATGAAAAGTTCGGAGACATACTCTATCACTACTATCACTTCCGTGAAAGGAAGTTTGATTATTGTTCCCTTTATAAGTTCTCTTTTCCTGCGAATTGGCACAAGAACAAGTTGGAACTGTTTGTAATGCGTGCAAAAAGTATATGGAGCCTTGATCGAGGTCAGTGGAAGGTGCAAATTTCAAACCGCGACGCTACGAAGCCAGTCATTTTTACGATTGGCTCTGTGTGCGCCTACCCTTAATGCTAACTCATTCGGTGGTCAATGGTAGGGCAAGGTGTTAATAATTTGTTGATATTCGTGGCTCCATCTCAGGGCAACTAGCTAACCTGTAAAACAGTCGGTAAACAAGGTAGCCACAAGAGCTTTATGATGGAGCTTTACAGTTTAGAAACTTAACAAAACATGTCACTGTTTGGTATGGAATTTATTTAATATCTTAAATTAAATTTATTGTTGAATAAACTGTTTCGTATTTTACAAGTTCGTAAATACATTTCGAAATGTTGATCGTTCTTTTATAAAACGCGGAGATGATCCCGAGTATGCTAAACACTAAATTTTTGAAAAGAAATTGATAAATATCAATAAAACAAATACCGAGGAGATGGTTATTTTAAATCACGGTTGATAGTACCGCACGGATATGCTGAGACCGATGATTATTGAAAGGAATCTAAAATTCCGTTTTTTACCGGTATTTTTGGAATCCGTGCAGAGAGATAATTACCGGCTGCAATTATGAAATTAATGGAAAAGGAAAGCATTTTGTATGGGAAAATGCAAAAACCGACAAGCTTTGAACCTACAATCCTCTGATTCGCCAATTTCCAATTTAACAATTTATTACAGATTTATTACAAATGAATAACATGGATACAATATATACAAGTTAATATAGTATGTGGTTCTGTATTCCTACTTAACAAAAGCTTAACTACAGTCTTTATTTAGTTTAATATGCTTAATACTAGTTACAGGAAATAAAATTAAAAACCTGATGGCATTTTTCCCATAAAGGTATTATACGTTATCCCTCAAAGCAATTAGCGATTGAAACGGCAGTTTATGAACACTTCTTGTATGGGGCATTGTTTTCTCTATGTAATTCCCTTTATTAATTTGTTATTGTTTAAAAGCATTTTGAAATAGAACAGCTCTGCCATTTCTAGGATATGTCTGATTCGCCTCCATTGACTCTACTACTAGCCCATTTCGTCGGTGAACGCGGCGGTGTCGAAATATTAGGGATTAAAACGAACTCATTTTCATACTTATAGTTTATGATGAACAGAGAATGTGATGGCAATATTTTGAAATGTAATTGACGGAATTAAAATTGGTAACAAATCGAAAATAATAAAACTTCTTGAATGCGTGAAAGAGTTTCATTGTAATATAATTTGTATTAGAGATTTTCGATTTTTGTCAAAAATAAGAAGAGGTAAAGTTGGGAATTGATGCCAATACCACTGCGAATTTGATTATATTACAATGAAAGTCTTCCTCGCATTTAAGAAGTTTTATTATATACATTCTTTTCAATTTTTTTACAATTAATTAAATTATATGGTATCATGGAGAATGATGTTCATTTTCAAATGATACCTTTTTGATATGTTCCAAAACAGTTTCAGGTGTGTTAGCATATTGGTGTAGTGGTTAAGGCGTAAGGCTGTTGTTTGGCTGCGGCGGGTTCGAGTCCCGCCTGCGGGAAGTTTATTTTCAAATTTTTTTTTTCTAACATACATTTTAGCAAAATAGAATGGTCAACCGCCGCTTCGCGGCGGTAGTTCGTTTTCCCGATGGGCTGCAATCTTAAGGTTCGCCGCTTCGCGGCGAACCCCGCTCGAGTCACGACTCAGGAGTACCCGTGCAGGGGCGGAAAGGGTGGCTGCCCGGCCAGGCTTCGATCCCATGATCTTCGCGTCGGCATCCGGCGACCCTACCACTACACCAGCCGGGCGGCATACACCTGGTCGAAATTTAAGGGTTTAAAACGAACACATCTTCATACTTCTAGTTTTGATATACCGAGAATAAGATTGCAATATTTTAAAATGTAACTGTACGAATTGAAATTTGTAACAAGTCGAAAATAAACAATAAAACTGCTTAAATGCGAGAAACTTTCATTGTATATAATTTATTTGTAATAAAGATTCTTGAAAACTATTAAAGTTTTTCAGAATATTTTCAGATGTACTCATAGAGAATGATGTCCTCTTTCGTTTAATACCATTTTTGGCTTGAACGGAAAAACTTTATCTTTTCTGTCAAAAAGCATTCAAGGCAAAAAAGATAAAGATTTTCGGACAATACAATAACGTACAACAGGACAGCGGACAATGATCATCAGCAAGTAATTATCAAACAAAGAATATTATCAAAAATCGCAATGTGTATATTTTGTAATATAAATAGTATAAAAACAGGCAATAGTTACATCAGTAATGAGAAAAAATATGAGAGTCCACTAAATAATGATACATACAAACAAAAGTTGTAACTTAAATCAAAAAGACTATGTCGTCGGAGACCATAATTTGATTATCGTCCGTCATCTTATCGATGGCGGCTGTTACTTCGTTCTGCGTAAACGGCGACGAGTTTTTCTCGTTGACGATCTCACGCACTTTGGCCAAACTCAATGATTGTACACGATTGTCTCGGAAACCGCGCTGAAGACTACTCTTAAAGATGGCAAGGCGTTTATCGTCGATGTGCGCTGATTGAGAAGACGTGGATTCGACGTGAATGTCCATAGTTTCCTCAGCGTCCATCACCGTTCCGTTTGTATCGGGCAAGACGGTATTTTCTTCGGCGGGTTGTGATTGCTGCGGTTCCTGTAACTTTGTCAAACATATTTTTATTTTAGTTGTTAGTTTTTACGATAAGCTTTGGAAATTGTGGAAATTTATGTGTTGTATACAAAGTTACCCGGGTGCGTTTAGTTGGACGTGCTTCATAGTCGGCTTCTTCGACGTCTTCGCCGCCTTCTTCGTCGGAGGCAGAGTTGCGGCGACGTTTCGATTTCTTCTCCTTTTCGAGGACTCGCTTGAAATATGCGAATTGGACGAGTTCGATGGCAGCGTGTGCGTCTTCAGCGTCAACTGTGCGGGACATTCGAGCTTTTGCATGGGCTGTAGCCAAACGGATCATCGTTTCAAGAGATCGAGCTGTTACTGGTTGAGTCTGAAAACAAATTATTTTTGTTAAAATGTTCAATTCATGTTTTTCAATAGAAAGTTGTTCGAAATTTAGAAGACTTACACGAGCAACATCGCTATCTAGATGTTCTTCTGAACGTAGTTTGGAATATTCCTCGGCGATGATTAAAGAAGCCTCCTCGGTTAGAGTCGGCTTCATAATTTTAACGAAATGTATATATTTACGCATAAAATCAACACTGAGGACTTTATCAGTTTTCTTCCGACTGCCACCGTGTAACAACGGATCATATTTTTCATACATAGGCGCCTCTTTGATACCGTTCAACTCATCCGGATTCTGCGTGCTGAGCATGTCGACAGTACTGCCCATTGGCAGAACATCGCCGTCCTGTTCCAACGGGTTTCTGTAACGATGCATACGCACCACATGATCAGAAATCTTCAAGTCCTGATCTTCGTTCACAGTGTCAAGCATCACGAAAAGGCAATCAAAACGCGAAAGCAGTGAATCTTGCAAACCAATATTCTCCATTGGCGTTTTGTAAGGATCGTATTTGCCGTACACAGGATTCGCAGCGGCAAGCACCGAACACCGAGCGTTTAAACTCGCATGAATACCTGCCTTGGCGATCGTCACACGTCCTTGTTCCATCACTTCGTGAATGGCTGTTCGATCAATATCAGACATTTTATCGAATTCATCGATGCAGACAACACCACGATCGGCTAGAACCATGGCACCGGCTTCTAAACGTCGTTCTCCAGTTTCCTGGTCGCTAGTAATAGCAGCAGTGAGACCAACACCGGAAGAACCTCGACCTGTTGTTGGAATAGCACGAGGTGCCGTGCAAAGCACATACCTCAATAACTGCGACTTTGCCACACTAGGATCGCCGATTAGAAGCACATTGATATCACCACGCAAACGTGTACCATTCGGAAGGTTTTTCTCAACGCCACCCAGCAACAAACACAAAATAGTGCGCTTTATATAATCATGGCCGTGAATAGAAGGTGCCAACGACTTCGAAAGTAAGTTAAAGACGTTCTTGTTGTTCTTAGCTAGGTTTTTACAGCGGGCGACATCCTCGCGTGAGATTGACGGGTTGGCTTCTTTACTTAAAAGCGTCAAATTGTTCGCGATGACTATAGTGCGAAAAGTACCGTTTGTAAAACTGCCTTGTTTGTTTGGCAAACATCGGAAGTTGCCGATTACTTGGACACGATCACCAGGTTTACATTTGTCGACCAAGTCGTTATCGATGATTATATCTACGGAGCGTGGCAGTTGACCTGCTGGTGCCTTCTCGGGCATTTCTTGAATTGAAATTGTTTGATGATCCTTATATGTTGACATTCCGAATTCAGTTTCGAGCAAATTTCCTTCATCATCCTATTTACAAAGAACATCCACAATTAAAACAAAAAAAACTTAAACTTGAAATAAATCGGAATAAAAAAAGAACATAAAACTAGAAATAGCAACGTACCTTAGTTGGATAAACAGAATTTGTTGGAAATGCCTCCATCGAAGTAAGATCTGTGTATTTCCTCTCCATAATCTTCTTGGTTGCTGGGCAATAATGAACACTTCTCACAACTTTAGGATGAACTAAAGAACCTATAAAATTCAGGATTATTTAAATCACCAGTGAACGTACACTAAACAGCAACTAAATAAAATAGAATCTAAGGTAGTTATATAGAATGACTTACATTTTGTAACGATACCCTCAACACAAATGAGGCTACCAAGAAAACTTGATGTTAAATTTCTCGGAGTTACATGCTTATTACCAAAACTACCCTCAAAAGCAATGAAGAATTCGTCCTGAGTTTTAGCATACTCATGATTGATTGTTATAACGAATTCTTTCAATGACTTTTGAAAAGCAATCTGTTCTTCAAAGACATTATTCAGAAGACTGTCGGCTCGCGAAGGGTTTTTACGACGTAGATCGTTTATGTTTACAAGCAGTCGACGACTTCCATCGGCTATCATGTTCTTTACAAGCGTTGAATAAGTCCCTTGATCTTCCTATATGATACAAAGAATAATTTTAGAGTCTAAGAATTTTATGGAGGTTTAGAATTTCGGTCGATTAAATTAGTTGTTCAAACTTACTTCATCGTCGAGGAAGTCAAGATATTCTCGTTGTAATTCACGCTGTCTTTGATCGATATCCTGCGGTTCAATCATTTTGAGTTGTTTAGTTATTCACCGATGGAAGAGCGGAGATTTTCTGAAGATGATTATGCCAAGTACGTGAGTTTAGAGATTTTGGCGCCAATTGTATGGTAACCCATTTTTCTTATTCCACTGCGCATGATCAGAAAAAAACGAATTTTACAGTTTTCTTCAATATTTTAGAGGTTTCTTTTGAAACTTTGGTCATTTGGTCATAGAGAGCGTTTGTTTCATCGTTTTCCAAATATTGGGAAAAAAGTTTATGTTGGAATGCTGAATCATAGATGGTGTTGTCAATAATTTTTACAACGAAATTTTAAAACCGACTTTTTTTATTGATTTTTATCGATTTTTAAAATGGTTGTTAGTAAAATATCACTTTCGATTCAATTTAAATGAAAAATGCATTTCTTAATACTTCATACATCAATATGTTAATATGTATAAATATGTTAATGATTTTATCGAATGGACAGACTCATAATAACATTACTAACCTTAATTTTTAAATCAATCTGATTTTCCGCCTGTTACAAAATTCGACTCCCTAATATTAGCCAACAAATAATCGTTCGTAACTTCAATGATAATATGCTCGACCTTCTCTTCGAATTCACATGCTTCATTCCCAGCACTCCCTTGTCGAATATCAATCTCCTTCAAATGTAATGTTTCATAGTGTTTCTTCATCTGCGACGAGTAGATAAACGTTCTATCGCACGCTGGACACTTATGCTCCTTTTCCGAGTGTTCGTCTTTATGTGCGTAAAGTGTTTTCAAATTATCAAAACACTTCTGACACTTATCACATTTAAATACTTTAATTCTTGGTTGATGCGTAGCACTGTGTTGATAAAGACCACGTTTTGTCCTAAATGCCAAACTACATTTTCTGGAAAAGAATAAAGATTACAAACACAAAATAAGACAAAAATCGATGATTTTCACATTAAAAAGTTACTCACGAACACGAATATTGCAATTCCCCTGTGTGCGACTTTCGATGAGCGACTAAATGCTTGCGACAGCCGAAGGAAGTCTCACAGAGCGAGCAATAATACTTTTTTTCATGCACATTCATGTGATAATCGTAAGCTGTTGATGATCTGTTAAAAAAATCATGATTTTGTGTTTATAAAGTTTGTCAGTGCAAGTAAAATGTTTGGATAATTAATGAATATATGTGTTAATAGGAGAAATAAAGAAAACTTACTGAAAAACAGCTGAACATACTACACACTTGTACTCAGCCTTTCCTTGCTGTCCCTTGTGTGCTACCAAAACATGTTTATTCTTATCCATCAATCTTAGAAACACCTTCGAACAAATCTCATACTCGTACGACAATTTCACATGCGATTGCTCATGAATATCGAGCTTGAATTTACTCCCGACTGCTTTGCCACATACTGAACACACAAACAATTTCTTGTGTATATTAATATGATCTCTGTATGTTGTATTGCATGATCTACAAACATCTAAATATATCTAAATAATCTATAAAATATAAACCTATAAAGTGGAATAAATACACTTACTTGAATTCAAGCCCACAATATTTACAGACGAGCTTCGTTTTCTCCGGATTTGTCTTCATATTTTCTACCTCTTCTAACAACTTGTACTCCTCTTCAACTTTATCAAATTTCACATTCTTTATGTTAATTTCCGCTGACCTCCCTGGTTTCTTAGGCAGAATTGATTCGATTTGTATGTCATCCTCATCTTCATCTCTTAATGTCTCTGTTCGATCGTTTTTTTTTATATTTAGTTTAATTAATTCAAATTAAAGCAAATAAGCTCAAGTTGATGATTAAAATAAACTTACTTAATTCAATTTCATCGAGAGATGTAAACTCTTCTTGGTATTCCATATATTTTTCAAACAACTCCATGGATTTCTTGCATTTATTGTAAAATTGGAATGTTTGTCTTAGTTTTTGGTAGCATTCAGAGCAGATATTGGTAGGCCCATTATCTTCATATTTAAACTAAAACATTTATTCAAATTTAGTAATTATTAATTTTAAAAACTAAAGTTGTAATAATTTACTTTACCTCAAATAAAGATTGTAAAAATTCGAATGATTTCGTCTCTGTGTCCTTAGATATTGGCTCTTTTAGTGAGTAGCTTTTATCTTTTAAGAGATTCTTCGAACAAGTTGCACAAATTTTAGTAACATCAAACATAAAGAACGGATTCGAAGGGTCTATACTCTGTGTATCCATTGTTCTGCTGTATCTTCAACTTTTTAGACTATTTTAGAATATGTATTCAATTATTAACTGATCATTATATACATAGAAATCAAAAATATCTTTATTGAATCGATTCTTGCCGATTTATGATTCAAATCTATTCTTCAATAATTTACC
This sequence comes from Weissflogia rhopalogaster, assembly GCA_019419845.2. Lineage (NCBI taxonomy): Eukaryota > Metazoa > Arthropoda > Insecta > Coleoptera > Staphylinidae > Weissflogia > Weissflogia rhopalogaster. The sequence goes on from WSZQ02065533.1 coordinate 23,039, forward strand.
AACAATTGCAATTGATTTTAGGTTATGAACCTCTGGTTCCCTGACAAAATATAGGTGACGCTTCTATTGAAATCTTTCAATATAGACAACCAGTTTTGAGTCATTTTCTTATGCAAAAAACAGATGACGCGGCGATCAAAGCATTTCATGATAGGCAAAAGATGGACTTGCGATAGACAACCAGTTATACGCTCTTAATAATTAATGGAACAGTGAAATTAATCATTGGCTTCACTTGTATCTTTCTTGGGATCTTTTTTCTTCTTCTTTCGATCCTTCCCATGCATCTCCAAATGCTTGCGCATATTCCATAACTGTGAAAATCCTTTTTGACATTCCGGACACTGATGTGGCCGATCGCCAGTGTGGGTCCTTAAATGTGTTCGTAAAATCGTCTTTCGATTAAACTTTTTCTCGCAAATTTGACACTGAAACGGCGTTTCCTTCGTATGCACAACTGTATGATGATCCAGGCCTTCTTTCTTTCGAAATGACATGCTGCATTCTCTGTTTGAACATTAAAGAACAAAGTTTATAAAACAGTTTCTTTTATCATAAATATTATTTTACTTACTTACATTGGAAGGGACGTTCACCTGTATGAATTCTTTCATGTAAAAGTAGACAATGTTTACTCCCTAGAGCTCTACCACAATATGAACACACATATTTCTGCTCATGCCTATTTAGATGTGATTTATATGAACTTTGATAGCTTAAAAACGTTCAGAACTTCAAAATATATACCATTACTTATAAACACAAGACTACACTACTACAATATAAACACAAAACACAAATATAACTTACTCAAATGTAGAATCGCAATAGTTGCATTTATAACAACCAACTTTTTTCTTCGGAGATATATTCTGCGGTTCTTTCTGTTCTTTGATGCCAATATGTTCATGTTGCAATTGTTTATCCTCTTCTTCTGCGGGAACAATTTTAGAAGATTTCTCTTGGATTTGACGAGTGTAATTATCGTAAAGCAATTGTGCTTTGTTGCAAATTTGTTGAAATTTGAAAGTTGATGCAATATTTTTGAAGCAAATCGAACAAACAAAGCTAGGCCCTTTGCTGTCGATCTTAAACTAATAGAATAACTCTAATTATTTTAGAATTCTATTTTTGGTTTTGGAGTTTTAAAAATTAAAGAAAATTACCTGTGAAATCGATTCTAAAACTTGGTACGCCTTGGTTTGGCTTTTGGTATTTATAAGACTGTGCAAGGTATTCTTCTCGTTGTCGAGGGTTTTCGTACAAATCGCACAAATATTATTAGGTTCTTCCAAGAAAAATGGATTACTAGAGTTGTTCTGAGTTGATGTTTCCATTACAAACATTTTAAATTTTATGAATTCTTTTAAATATTATGAAGGAGTATGAAATCTCGCATAGGTTATGTTATTAATTATAACCCAAACGATGACATAAACTATATGATAAATGTGATTCGAATTATATCAAACTTGCAATTGTATCTACTTCTTTGACGTTTGTTATTATTTATAATGAGGTTAGGTTCACCTCTCACCTCTTGAACCTAAGCCAACGATCACACTAAGAACGTAGCGTGTACTTTGTCTAGTCTTGTCTAATTATCGAGAATTAATTGTCTAATAATTTTAAATAAAAAGAAAATTAAGCGACTGGAAGAAACAACTTTCTTCGCTTAAATAAATTCGCCTGAAAATGTCGATAATGCCATGCTGATTGTGTGAACGTCGGTTTACTTTTTACAATTTTCTTAACTTTGACTATAGGCAACCCAAATATCAAAATAAATTCCTTATCGAGATTATCGACAAAACCAGAATTACTAAATATCGATTCTTCACTTCATTATTTACTGATATTACGGCGAATAATCTATTACTAATCTTTAAAAGTTTAATGTCTTTAAAATACAGATTGCCTGTATTCTGATTTATCAAACATTTTTCAATATTTCAATAAGTAAAATTCAAACAGAATTAACACTAAAAATATCTTGAATGGTCCAACTGTTATTTAACTCTTTCTTACACAAAATATCCATACACTTGATACCGGATCGCAGTTTACAATTCACGTGTTGTATCCAAAGATGAAAGAAAGGAAGATATTTCTTTACATCTTCATTCTGAAACAAGCAAGATGAATTGATGCAACAACAAAAACATAACAGCAAACTGAAATATGATATCTACTACAAACCATAACAATGTCATTAATGTAACCAAAATAAACATCCTCTTTATATGAAACGTTTTGATATTCTTTGATCTCATCTTCATTGTAAATTTCCATCAATTTGTAAAGAAGTTGAAATTTTGTGCACTGTAAGGAAGTTTTCCCTTGATTATCCCTTACTATAAAACTAAACGCAACCAGTATTAGTACAATAGTATATTACGTTACAAGGGCAGTAAACTGTACATTACGCACGAACGAATGCTCATTCGTAGTTCGTAGCACTCTGTGAGTGGGTAATATACTGTTTGCGCTGAAGTAACTATACTTTACCTACGGTCCTTTTGTTTGACTCCACGGGCAGCTTTAAGATTCGTTTTTCGGCTGCTCCGTTCTCCCGTGTACTCGCCCGGGAATAAAACGCTGCGCTCTGCGTTTTTGCCTCTTTACGCACGGCGGCGTTATTTAGTTTAGACGCCATGGACAACTTTAAAATTTGTTCCATGTATATTTCCCTGAAGAAAATAGGAATCAAACAGGAGTTGTGCGTTTCTTTAGGCATGGCGCCTTGTAAAGAGCCTAAAACGCACGGTGCCGAGTGTGTAGAAGCAAAAACACACGGCGTAAAGAAAACGATGCATAAAAAAACGCATGGTTTTGCATCTCTACGAAGAGCACAAAACGCAAAGCGCCTGAGGGATTGATATTTTATATACGGAAGGACGGTACAGCTGAGACAATATGAATTTTAATGTTGGTTTTGGGGTCCAAACAAAAGGGTCATAGGTAAAACACGTTACTCGAGCACAAACAACATATTTCGCACTCACAGAGTGCTACGCCCGAGCCTCCGCAAACCTTTACAATTTATTCATGCGTAATATGCAATTTACTACTCTTTTAACGTAATAATTATAGACGATAAAACTTACGTAAGTGACATATCTTTGGATAGAAAATTTGCTCGACCATTACACTTAAACACATACACTTTACACCGAACAAATGTATAGTGTTTAAAAGCACAGGTTTTTACTGACTGATATTCGATATTCTCCCTTGTTTCAGGATTGCTAAAATTAAAATATGTTTAGATTAAGAAATATGTATAAAAGTTATTTAAAAAACTTTAAAATATCTTCCATACTTACACATTGGCAGTAACATATTTGTTTAATTCATTTCCTGTGCCAACAACTTGTATTCGTGTGAAAATATTTGCAGAAAAGTAACGTCCATTATAACTAGCCTGTGTAACACTCAATATTACCTTCGGATGTAGTCCTTCCGGGGTTTGTTTTTCCTCCCAATGACTTAAGTAAAGGCTTTTACGTGTGTTATCGTCGAATAATAATTCGAGTCTATGCTCGAATTTCGCAGCAAGCATACCTAAACGATGAGAACTTTCTGGTATTTTTCGACACGTGTCGGTTGTATTTAAATAGTGCTCCAGCACTTTTGCTCGAATATTAATCATGATTGTCTTCTTAGGTGATAGATGCGAAATCGCCGTAAAGGTTTCTATTGGATTGTTTAGTTGCTTTGGTACGAAATAACTCCCTGGGCGGTGGAGTTTGAAACATGGTTGTGCATCTGATATACGTTGGATATGTGGATTCTTTTCCGCTCGTTCTCTAATGAAAAAGTAGTTTTCACAAAACTAGTCATAACTTCATCAATTTAAGACTTTTTTTTCATAAACTTTTCAAATTCTATTAATATAGAA
>WSZQ02065533.1:27039-37185 GCA_019419845.2 Weissflogia rhopalogaster
GAAGAAGTGAAAATATAAATAATTTGACTTCAAAGATTCAAATTTCGCTAGTTTATGGAAATTTTCACAAAAATAGTCATTTTTTTAAATTTTAAATAAAATATCAAATAAGTCACTTACATTATTGTTTGAGTATGCAATACATACGATCTTCCAACATCTAAACCACAAACTATAGGCAAATAATCTCCACGAAGAGCCAACAAACACTTCTTGCCTGAATCAGTTCCCTGCTTTAGTTTAAGCCATACTTCCAATTCGTTTCTTGAATACACTTTGCGTACCTATTAACAAACATACTAATTAACAATTAAACTCAAATTTAAACATACTTGAACAACTTACAGATGAAATTGCTTCAATTTCAAACTCGTCATTGTGAAAGTCTCGATTAATATCTTCAAATTCCGAAGCAAGTGCAAGTTTTTTACATTGGACACTAGGAAACAATTGCGAACCAATTCCAATGCTACATAAAAGTTTAATATTCTTAATATCTGTGAATAAACATTCAGCCACACCATCATAGTATATTTCTCCGATGCTATGATATTGTAAAACTACTACCAATGAGTTATAAAACTGTAAAACATCTGAATTCTGATCAGTTTCTATATGTAGACTTATCGAGGTGTTGTTATCTTCAATTAAGACTTTTCCACTTTTAAACGTAAGCATTCCAATTAGACATTCATTCGATTTGCTCTTTCTATTACTAAAATACGGTGCAATTTCTTTCTCAATCTCTAATTGTTGTTTTAATTTATTGTCAAATGTGCCAAGTCTTTTGACAGATTTTGCTGTGTGTATTACAAAGTCTTCGGTAATATTAATCAACAATTTCTCTTCGACAAAGACTTTGAATAAAGCATACGCTGAATGTTTCCAATCAAACTTGGCCTCTTTACAATTTATAAATGGGATATTATTACATATTCGAAAGTATATCTCTATGTGATCTTCAGTTAAATTGTGCAATTCTATCAATTTCGAGAAATTCGTGGATGAGACCGAGTTTAATGAGTCCCCAACTGCTACAAAGTTATCTAAGATGTTGTCAACGTCTTTTTCAAAGAGTACGGTAACTGTAGAGGCAGATGTTGCCAGGTAGTATGATAAATGTACTTCATTACTCTTATTTTCTGTGATTAACTTGATGTCTTTAAGATCAACACTGCTGTTGGTGTGTGGTAATGTGTTACCATCTTTGTCAGTTTGTGCAGTCAGCCATAAAGCTAAGTTTATTATGGCAAATGATTCATGAAGAGGTATTACTAATGATAAATCATCTAAACTTCTATGGATGACTTTGCCCTAAAAGAAAGGTATATTTAGGATGTTTTGGAACAATTTGACGAGTGCATTATGTGAATATACATACAGTTAGTGTTTGATTAGCCATTGCTTCTTGGAAAATCGCAGTTCACTCACAGTTTAAATTTACATTGAAAGCGTTAAAAACATTGAAATAATTGAAACAAAAATGATTGAAATCGTGCAACGGCCGTGGTTGGTAGGTAGGCAACTTTTTCTACTTTCATGATTGAAAAATGTTTACAACTATCACGTAGCGGTAAACTATGGAAACTGAAATGTGAAATTCACACTTTATTTTACAATCATTTCTAATCTACCAATTGTAGAATTTTCATTTATACAGCGACTGATTGTCCATTAAATGAAATATGTTTTGGTATACCCTATTACGTCTGCAGGCAGTGCAATCATTTAGAAATTTAATGATTTTGAATTGAATGACAGATGTCGTTTCAACACCTCATTTCATTTCATCATAGGCAACCAGTTATGACTTACTTATAACTAAAAGTTGATAAACTTTTAATTATTTCAATGTTTCGAAACGTCTACATTAAGATTTAATTTATTTTTATGCAGATTGTGGGTCAATTTAAAATATAATATTAAACTTATACATGAAATTGTCTTGTCTTCCAAAAATCATCAAATAAATTTCCTCCAAATACAATAATCACACGAAAACACGATAATTAAAAGTACCAGTCCTACCTAGGCTGAATCATTAAAATTACACTTCGGCCGTTTCCATGCCTTCTTCACCTTCACCTTCCATATCCTCATCGTCGCCTTCCTCACCCTCTTTCTTCTCAAGCGGTTTCTCGTACGCTTTCTCCAACGGTGAGACAACCACTCCATCCCAAATAGACATCTCTTTGGCGATAGAGGCATTACCTTCCAATCCTAAGATGTGTTTGTACCCACCATGAGCTAGTACACGCAACAAAGTCTGCGCAGTCAAACAGCATGTATCCTGCTGCTCCAGAGACATGGCGGTATGTATTCTAAGATTACCACCCTCGCAAGGGTCGGTAATACCTGCTGATCCAGGCAAAAATAGCCCAGCTGCTAGTAGTTGAAAGACTCGACGGAATGCCTGATTAATCGGCACTGCCTGCCTGCTGGGGTTGTTCATGATGGCGAAATGTGCGAGTAGGTCAAGCATCCATGGAGTGAGCGGCTCGAAACCTTCGAATCTCGTGCGTAAATCGCGAAGGAGACGAATTAATACCTTGATCGACGAATGGTGGGCGTTTTCTTCAAACCAGCGACTATGGCGAATCGCCGCCAAGTGGCTCATCATGATTTTCGGGTCCAGATGTATTTCCGGATCCAGCTTGCGAATGTTGTGATGGACTGTGGTGACCATCACACGAACAGTGGCGAAGCAGTTGTTAATCTCGATGCCACGTTCGTTGATTGCATGGTTGAGCGATTCACCCTTGTTGATCACCTCCGACTTCATGAGGTTTTTGAGATCGTCGCGGACTTTGTTGCCGAGAGCTTCGACGGCTTCTTTCGTTGGTAGCGTCTTTAAAATCACGACGATGTCAGCTACATTGTGATTGGTTACCATTGTTCCTTTTTTGAATGAACCAACTTGACGTACTTCTTCTAATTGCTAAAGAAATTATAAGTTTTCGGTATTAAATATGTTTGAAAAGTTTAATTTTGAGATTAGAAGAGTTTAGAGGTTAGAAAAATTAAATTTAGAGGTTATAAAAATGTTACTTACACAAGCATCAAAAGCACCTGGCGCTACAACTAGGTTATCCAAAACCGTTTGTATCTTTGTAACCAAATTAAGGATCGCTGTTTGTTCAGCAGCGGTGGGCGAAAGATCAGCATTGCGTTTCAGCAAAGCATTCGTGAAAGTCGTCTCGTCTGTAGACGGCTTCAGCTTGGGGAATGTCACCTCAGCGAGGGTTAGGTCGAAGGGATGCCGCGGTAGAAAAATCTTCGGCTTGAAAGGATGACGGCCCATGCCACCGCGTACGCCGCCGCGTCCACGCATATTACCTCTAGCCATTGAATGCAGATAAAATCACATTCACCACAGAAAAAAACCTCGACACAATCAATAAAACGCTATCAACAGAGGTTGTTTACTAGAATGCCGTACGTCTACGCAAAGATGGGGCAAATTTCAGAATTCACGCATGCGCATTTGTATAATCAGTCGTACCAACCCCAGATTACATTTTTGACAGATTATCAAATTAAAATTTCCCTAGACATTGAATTAGCGCATGCGCTCAATGCGTAAACTAAAAAGTGATACCAACTAAAACTGATTCAGAACAAACTTCCCTAAATTTAAAAAATGCATACATTTTGGCCAACTGCGATTAATTTTAAAAGTACTAATTTATTTACACGTTCTAGAGGAGTAAATCTTACCAGAATAGCATTTCTATGAAATAATCATGTTGTTTTCAGTCAGTCTTGATTGAAATATTTCGTCTATGGGGTAATTATTTGAAAATTACAAAGCGCCCGCCGATAGAAAAGGTGTGATTCATCCCATATACGGTAATTACAATCATTTTTTGATGAGTAACTTGAAAACGTAGCAGGATTTCACAATCATTTCACAATTCTGGCAAGTTTACACAATCAACGTATTGGCAAATCGAAAAAGTCTGTCAGGTGTAGACATTTCAAATATTTCAGTCAAAACAATCAATTCTGAGTCAAACTCCCCTAAAGTGCTTATCATGGCTGATCCGCGTATTCGTTGGCTGAAAATTAAGACTGGTGTTGTTCGCAGACTGGCAAAGGAGAAGCAAACTTACGAGAAGGAAGCCGATCAGCAACGTGCACGTATTGAAAAATATAAAGCTGAAGGTAAGTCACAAATTGATGAAATTTTTCAGACGGTCTACAAACATAACCTGTAAATGTTTCTAGATTTTTTTTAGTAAAACCAGTTAGTCACAAATTACTTTATTACTTATCTTTTACTTTACTTTTTACATTATTTTACTTCTTTGTTTTATGTTTTCCCGTTTAAAAAACTAAAACTTATTGCAGGAAAAGACGAATATGACATTCGAAAACAACAAGAAGTCCTACAGGAATCGGTGATGATGGTACCAGACTGTCAACGCCGTCTTGCAGTTGCCTTCGCTGAATTACAAACGTTTTTGGATTCTGAAGCAGATCTCAAGGAAAACGAAGATTATCAGACTGCACTGAAGACTATGGAAGAGGCAAAGCCACAGTTGCCCCAAGAAGGAACTGCAGCTGCACATTTGTGTTAATTTTACCCACCTATATTAATTTAAGTTTATCAACACCGTTAAAATCACTAAAAACCAGAAGAACTCAAGAAGGCATCAAAATGGAGTTTAATCAGAATAGTAATGCTAAAACTGTAACAACCACTCGAACTATACCTGTGCAAGATCCAAGACTGAATAGCTCAACTTATATGAACGTGACGAATGTATCCGTGCCGATGATACCAACAATTCCCCCACCGATGATCCCAATGATGATACCAGGAGGATACAGGTATGATTTAAGCTTACCACCACCTTTACCAAATCTTAAGACAGACGATGAATTGTTGGTTGAAACATGGCTGTCGAAGATTGGTAAAATCAATTTAAACCTTGAATCCGAGGAGTGTTCTTCAACTTTAAAGACCGTAACTAAAACTAAGTCAAAACCAAAAGGTTGCGTCAATATACATTCAGCTAAACAAGGTTTAAAGAAATGTTTAGAGATTACTAATCAATTAGAAGCTTGTCAGAAGATTTTGAAGGAGAATATGACAACCATGACGTCGGAAGAGTGGAAGCAACACACTGGTATCATTGGTATGCTTAAAGATGAGTTATCTATGTTGATGACGCAGTTTCAAAACCCGGAAGTCTTGAAGACGTTAACTTTTGATATTAAACAACGGAAGAAGAAGCGTGAAACCCAGAAACGTCGACGTGGTGAGCGTAAACTTCAAATCTCTAAGAAGAACGAAGCAAATTTGTGGGAGCATAAAAAGATTGATTTGTGGTTGGCGACAATGAAAGAAGAAGCAGAACGTGTGAAAACCGAGGAGAATATGAAGAAAGATGCCGACTGTGTATTGGGCGAGGTGACTAAGAAGAAGACGGAGGCGAGGAAACAACTTTCTTTGATTACCTCGTTGATTAAGCTACGTAATGTTAGAGAGGTTGCAGCGAAAGGTAGAGGTGAGTCTGTTCCGGCGGAGGATAACGCAGCGTTCTGTAAAACTACGGAGATGTTGATTAAAATGTGGGAGAATTCATTGAGGACCTATGGCATTGAGGAGCAGGGATTAAAGCTGATGTTGGAGAAGAGTGCGAGTGAGGATTCCAAGCAGATGTGTGCGAATAAGGAGAGTGAAGTAGCACAGAAGTGGGAGAGAGCGTTGTTTGGACCGACGTATGTACCTTCGACGCTGTATTGGGCACTTATGAGCGCCCAGCAGGATATGGAAAAGTTTATAGCGATTCGAAAGAGTTGGGATACGTTTTTGACGCATAGTGATAAAGATGGGTCGAGGATTCCTCTGGGATGGGTAGTGCCTAAGGCTGATCCTAGCTTGGAATGGAGTTTTTACAGACAGGTTTAGTTTTACTTGTGGTTTGTTTATATACAAGGAGAGGCAGGCTTTGATTAATCAATATTAGATTTACAATTATATTCTGAAGTTAGATATATTGCAAAATATTATTTTGTAATTTTCTTAAATAAACTTTCGTAATAAGCACCTTAAAAAATTGAAATGTATTTTTACTGGCGGAAAGTTCTAAAATATTTAATTTACTTCGTTATTTTGGTTTCGATAATTATCGATATTTCGATAATTGTCGATCATTTTGTTTGCAAAATTATCTTTTTTTGTTTCAGTAACTAACGATTTTATGATTTTGATAATTGTCGATACTTTGATTTTTGTTTCACAAGGAATCAACTCTGATTTGAATTAAAATTTGGTACACGTGAAGAATAGGCCTGAGAACAATGCCTGTATTGTGGGCGCGATTATTTTTCATACTTAATATATTTGTGATATGAATGGTCTGAAGTTTTAATTATCGTGTGGAATTTGGTTGAATGATTATCATATTCGTGGGTTTAGAGTTTCTACAGCTGAATTAGTTGACGTTTTCGTTAATTCTATTTTATATAGACGTCTGTTTCTTATTATTCATATTGGGGCAAGAAGTTATGAGTTTGATGGCATTGGGGAAATGTTTAGATAAGAGTTGCTTTTGAGAAAATGTATTTAACTTATTGTTAGTTATCTGCCATCAATGTGTTCATAAACATTTTCTCAAATTAATGCATCAATGCCATAAGTAAATATCAATACTTTTAGATAAATCAACAGTTATCAGTACTCCACTAAAAATATCCTTTCGCTGCACTGTCTGTACAAAATCAGTGTTCTATAACATGCTGTATAAACGAAAATAACTCTGCACATGCGTCGCGACGCGCGTCGTTTCTAAAATATCGAGCAAAACCACTGAATACATACATATTTTAACCACACATTTCCCTTCTGAAACTTTCCAAAAACCCTGATAGACCCTTAAATTCGAGAATGTCGAATGTACCGACGACTCCACCACCGGACGTCTTTCCTGACGTCGCTAAACGTTCAGCCCCACGCCATCAGAACAACAACTACGGTGGTTATATCCCAGTGAGCACAACACAACCCTCAGACAACCCCAAACAATCCTCACTACCCCGTGGCCGCAAAACATTTGCCTTCTGGACGCTTGTCGGTCTGCTCTTCGTCCTAGCCGTCGGCAATCTCCTCCTCACCATGACGATCCTCGGCGTCCTGCGACTTGGCCAAGGTATGCAGAGCCTCGAACTCGTTCCCGAATACGCCGCCATCAAGCTCTTCGGCAACGCCGACCTCAACGACGTCTACAAACGCGATGGTAGAGTCGAAAGCTACATGGACCAACCACTTCAGATTCACGGCATTGACGCCCCTGTCGTCTTCAACCTTACCAACAAATACGGCCGCACTGTACAGAAACTCGAGATGAATCGCAATGGCACCGTCATCAACAATACGAATCAATTTCTAGTCAAAGACGATGCTGAAAGGCATATTTTCAGCACGCGTGCACCACATTTCAACGTGGAGCATCGTATGAATCGTCTGAATTCCACCACGGTCCATTCAAACCGTATTGTTGCACCTCTCAAAGATGATCTACTTCTTGAGGGCAAAAACGTGCATCTGCGTGGATCTGAAGGTACCACTTTGGAGGGACGTGATCTTCTTATCACTGCCGATCGTGATATTTATCTGAGATCATTGAATGGATCTATTGTGCTTGTTGGTCAAGATGGCGTGCGTTTGGATCACAACAAGCTGCCGATTTTCATGCCGAAAGAAAACGACAAACTTTTAATGCAATATAAAGTTTGCGTCTGCATGCCAAATGGGAAATTATTCAAGATACCCGTGACTAGGGAAAACAGACACGTGTCCTGCGATCGCATCAATATTCAACAATTTAATCCTTGCATATAATGCAATCTAGATATGTAGCAGGAGATGAGACAATACTAAACATATTTCTATATATCTATGTGTGCATTCATATCAAAATAATGTAAACATAATTTGTTGGTATCCATTCAGATAATTAACGCGTTTTTAGTATAAAAGCAATGCAATTGTTTGAGTTGGGAGATTATTAGTGTTATTTTCGCAAATACACTTGTATTTACAACTTACGATGTTGTGCTGTTTTCATCTTTCCCTAGGCACTATTAGATAACTTGGTTCACTTTTAGATTAATTTTCTTTTCATTAATCGTCACTGTAAGGTTTAATTGTAAAAATGACGTGTGTAAAATATCCCCAAATCAAAATGACCATTCGACGATGTCTTTTTATGGATTACAAAATAACTTTTTTTGAGGTTAAGTAAAAAGTATTATTTACCTCTAAGAACCAATGGATCTATTGTTTGGTTAGGGTTTAAACACTATTATATACGCAAATTGATTCTGTACGATATAGTTGTGATTTCATCTCTACATATTGTTAGACCAATGGGTTACTTTTAAAGTTATTTGACAGTTATTTTTCAGGGAGATATTCTTTAAGGTTATTAGCTGATGGATTAAACTAAAAAGATGGCGTTTATCAAAAAGATTTTAAAGATGCGTCTGTCATTTATTACAATATCAACTATAAATAAGTACATTTAAATAATCTACATATTTATAACGTTTAGCATCATCACCGAGCGTGTGTTATAAATATAAGTAATACGTCACTGTACCGATTGTACTCTCATTCTCTTCGGTTCGGGGTATACATGAGTGCAAATAGTCTGACAGTAAGTTCTCTGGACGTACGTATCGTTCGCGCTTATTCCTGCAAGCAGCTCGTCGAGTAACCTACACAAACCGAAAACTAACAAGACTAAACTAACATCAAAACAGTGACGACCCAAACAAAACGGCGCTACGCTTCGTAATACAAAAATCTTGTCTCTAGCAAATAGTTTTTTTAGTATCGTATGGATGGAATAGGCTATTAGTATTTCTTCTCAAAATTATCTCCGAAAATTCCATACTCCAAAAATCACATCCTTTCAAAGGTTATAAACCGAGCCAACCTTTTAGAGGTTAAATAATGGCAACAAAAGTTTGATCAATATTGAATATTCGATCTATGGAAACAAATTGCTTCATTTATAACCTCGAAAAAAGACGATTTTAAGACGTAGGCTTAAAATTTAAACGATAGTTTCACAGATAAAGATGTAAAACAACGAATGACTTGGATTCTGGTTCACATTTTCACTAATACTGTCAGTACTTTGTACAACAAAAAAAACCTAAACTAGACAACTCTTAAATTTAAAAAGAGAAAATAAAGATGCGATTCATCGCAAAAGTATCAAACGAAAACTTAAAAAGTAAAGAAATCAAGTCAAATAAACGAAACTAGTATGTGTGATAACATGAATTGCGTCTGGTCTTGTCTTCTAATAATAAAAAAGAGGATTGAATGTTTTTACGAATAGGAATTCGTAAACAATTAAAGTTGAGTGGGTTTTAGGCGGTGAGGAGGGTTGAAAAGGCCGCTTCTGGCTGCACTTATGCGTCGCCCTCCTCGAGAGTGGCCGCCGACTCGTGCTTCTCCTGTGCCTCCTCGGCGCCCTCCAACTGCTGCTCGTTGCTCGCCTGCGACGAACCAAAGCCGGCCTGTTCGTCAGCGCCGGCGCCTTGCGCCTCCGCCGTCGAGGAGACGCGCGCCTGGGCCGTCACCGAACCACCGGCCGCCGCAGTGGCCGAATCGTGCGCCGACGAACCGCCACCCACCTGCCCCTCCAACGCGCCGAGCTTCTCCTGCAGCGATACCACTTGCGCCTTCAGATCGTCGATGCTCTCACCGCCTACTTGTCTTGAGAGGGCGTTCAGAATGAATCTAGATACAAATGGAGCAATAAATAAACAAGTTCATAAATGGACGAATGTCGTAGAAATTCTAAACTTAAATTTTAAGAAATAGCAAGAAGTGAGTAGATAATAAAATCGTGTTAGGTATATACAAAAATACGCAAATTGTAAAAACTACTAATCCATATACTACAATGATTTAGGATAGTTACATACAACGTAACAAACACATCTGCGCACACACACACACACACTTACTCAAAAACACACACACTCAAAACACACTCACTTACTCAAAAACCCACACTTGCTAAAAACACACACACTTGTTAAGAAACACACACGCTTACTCAAAAACACACACTCACTCAAACACACACATGCATTGCAATTTACCAAGTTGAAAATAAA
>WSZQ02065533.1:37285-53568 GCA_019419845.2 Weissflogia rhopalogaster
AAACACACACGCTTACTCAAAAACACACACTCACTCAAACACACACATGCATTGCAATTTACCAAGTTGAAAATAAATGTTTCATATATAAATAGTATGTACATAAATAAAATAATTGAATAAAATTGTATTTGAACTGACTTTAACGCATCGTCAGGCTTTTCAGCTTCCTCGTAGAGCAGCACAAGGACCTTTGTGAGGGCATCCATGACGCCGGTTTTCTCCAAATATCGCCGAAACTCCTCGCGTTTACCCTCATTTGGCTGCCAAACATTCCGCAGCAATTAAGTATCAAACAAAATACTCATTCAGACACGTTTTTGCTTGGAAAAACACACTCACCTTGTAATTCGTATTGTTTGCCATGTTGCTATTATGCGGTGTGGACAGGAACAACCAAACACTGAAAGCAGTTGTGTTAATGTATGAATTTGCTGTATCTATGCGCGAGCGACAAGTGCTGATATATATATGAGGACGATTTTCGATCAGCTCACGCAATGTGATAGAAAGCACACATCGAATTTATTCTGTCATTGTGTTTTGATGGCAGCCGTCTCGAAATCGGCGGCTGATAGTGCGCCGGTGCAGCTGACCGACGAGAACTCACCTGAATGTAGAAAAAAACTACGTGTGCTGATTGTTGCGCTTGCGTTGATTGACGGCTGATTGTCCGCTGTTGATACGAGTATGGCGAGATTGGTCGCAGATGATTTGCGTTTTTTCTGCTGCTGTTGATGAAGAAGCGCGAAGGTTCGACGAGATTGGGCTGCGTGACTTTGTGGTTATGTTTGTGGCGGCGGTGGTTTTAGCCGCCGTTCGGTTATTATCGGCTTTATTTCCGATTTTCCAATTTGAAAATAAAATCATTTCGAAAACTACTAAAAACTTGTCTGAAAGTAGAAATGCTAATAAGAATATGGAACTGACGAATTTGAACTGAATTTATAGGTTATCAATTATCTGTTTAGGTTGCATTTGTAGTAAGTTAGTGTAGAAAGTTAGGTTGGTTTAACAAACCCCTTCGCTGACTGTACCACGTAGCGGCAAAATGAGGTACTAAAAAGTGAAATTCAAACTTTGATCTAAAATATTTTCTCTTACGCCTCAAGATTGGGCAATTCTCGAGAAATATCGTTCAAAATATCGTGCAAATAGCGTTATATCAAAAAATGACGGGTTTTAGGTTTTTCATTTTTTCATATTTCCCTTATTATTAGGATTACATACATCAATCGATCCAGCGTGAAAATTTCTTCAAACTATTGTGATAGTTTCTCATTTACTTACTTAGAATCGATATTATAATTCATGAAAGTTGAGCCTAATAACGGCGACGTTTTCACCGTCAGAAAAATAACTTGAAATTACTTCTTCTAATTATTTCACTTTTAATTATATTTATCTTCTTTTTATATACATATATCATATACCATTCGATTCAGAATGAAATTTGCCACTATCTCATGCAATTGATTACATGTTTAGTAATCATATTATATATCGCTGAAGTTCTGTTTAATAATGTCAAAATTGCCGATCTCAAAAAATGACTTGTTCTATACATTTCCCTTATTTCTAAAAGTATAAATGAAATACCAATTGATTCAGCGTGAAAATTGCTTTAACCACATGAATACAAGTTTGAGTTGAGTATAATAACGGCAATAATGTCTAATATACAAATCGTACAATTCCACATACATACAGCTTCTTTTTTAGTTAATTAATTAAAATAATCAACTCTACCTTGGTTTGCTTTAAATTTCGATAATTTAAATTTGAAAGTCACCATATTTAAAAAGTAACCAAACATTCGACAAAAATCCCTAGATGTTTGGCCTGGTCGCAACGTCACAGATTTCATCATCGAAGCCCGCCTTTTGGTCCGCGAACGTTCGTTAGAAATGGCGTCCGAAGTGAGTGGTGTTACAACCGGTCAGCCAAATTTACACAAACAGGACCTATCAAAGCTCGTAAGTACCTATCTCTCCAAAATAAACATTTCCAATCTAGTTAAGCATGCAATAAAACGCGAATATTTTATAATCATATTCTAACCTCAATTTTCTGCATGTTGTGACTTTCACTAGGGGGAGTTTCCGTATGCCGGTCTGTGCTTTACTTGCTTTATTTACATTTACTTTTATTTTGTTTTAGAATGTGAGCGCTTTGACGGCCCTTTCGCCGGAGGTAATCAGCCGGCAGGCGACGATCAACATCGGCACGATCGGGCATGTAGCCCACGGAAAGTCGACGGTGGTGAAAGCCATCTCGGGGGTGCAGACTGTTCGATTCAAGAATGAGCTTGAACGAAATATTACAATCAAATTGGGTAAATATTCTTTTTTATATTTTTAAAATTTGTGTGAATTTTCAATCAGTTATTCGAAATTTTTAATTTCTAAAATTTAGTGAAATACTATAGGCAATCCAAACAACAGATGTTTCGGTTAGCTCCGAACGATTACGATGAATATCGATTCACTGGCACACGCGAAGTTTAAATTTTAAAATTTTCAAGACTGGATAATATTTGTGGTAAATAACAGATTGAAAATTCAATAAATGTAATCTCGTATTTGCGTTTGTTTGAGACAGTGGGCTTCTGTGATTTGTTCACATCAAGCCAACCAAATTCCTGATTATTACACACTTAAATTGAAAAAAAGTGTATAAAAATTAGCTTGAAGTAAATTGCTTTTGGTAGAACTCCAGCGATTCTAACGCACTGAACGTGTATTGCAGAACGGTTGAAGTTTGATGTGAACGGCAGGGTAATGTTACCACAGGAGCTCAAGTCTCAAGGAGTACGGTGCAAAGCGCGCTTGCCCGTCAATAAACGGGTACGGCGTGCAAAGCGTAAGCGGTCGCCGGACGGCGTGGAAAACGCGACGAAGCGTCTTCGTAATGTGCCGGTGCGGCAGCGTGTCGCTAGCGACAATGGTGGACTCACGCTGCCCCGGCTGGAACTCTGCAATCGGCAATCAAACACCGCCTTTGTCGACCTTGACGCACGCAAACCTCACAGCGACGAAACGCACATCTTGATGGGTAAATCCTTGGACGACTTTATCGATCGTGTCCTGCGCGAGAACAACACACGTCGAAAACTCTCCCAACAGAATAACTTCTACTATCTCACTGACGACGATGATTCGGATACCGAGAATCATGAAAACTGTACAGACGACGAGGAAAATGTCCTTCGGCGTAAACTTAAAGAACAGCAAAGGATCCGTAAGTCTTCGAAAAAGAAACAGGAAGAACTTGTGTTGAATTCTGTGATCAGACCTGTATCACCGGTGAAAAAAGATAATAAGGCGAAACGGGCAACATTTTCATCACCACAGCAAAAAACTGTTGATGAAGTTGATAAAATTGCCCCTGAACCTGAAGTGGTAAGGCCACGTCGATCATGCTCATCGCTAGAACTGGATTATTACAAAACAAAGATCATTGGTTTAGAGCAGCGAAAAGATAAACCTCCGCTGAGGCGAAATTTAAAAAGAACCAAAAAAGTTGTTACAAATGAAAGGAGGGAAGAACAGAACTTTTTTACGATTGAAAATGTGATCGATGATCTTCCTTGCATCGATACAAGTATTCTTCAGGATAAGTTTCACTTGGATTTGGACGATTCGGCCAAAAAAATGTGGAACAATATCGATAATAACGTTTATTTAATTAACGTACATACGGAGTTGAAGCAGGAATTCAACGGTGTGGAGTTGCGAATTGTGAAACATTATCTTCACGATAAACAGGGGAAGATCGAAGATGAGGTCATGAATGCCCGTCGGAAAGTTTCGTATGAAGTTGAGGAGATTATCGGAATCTGTTTAAACTTTAAATGTGAAATGTACCTGGTCAAATGGGTGGGTTATCCTTCCAAATTTAACACCTGGGAACCGTATGAGAATCTCACAAATAGTACTGAAGCCCTTTCTGAGTTTTACGACATTGTTTTGGAGCACATCGCCTGGGAGGCTTTAGTTGGCAAGTTTGGGCTTAACGCCGATATTCCTAATACTACACTCTCGCAACTGCTGCCACCTGGTGGTTTTACAATGTTAGAGAGAAATAAAACCAGGATTCAGAGGCAGTTGATTTTTTATTATGCGAAACAGCCGAGATCGACGCAGAGTAAGATTTTGCATCATGCCATGACGACGTCGTTGCATTACGAGTTGATTCTACGCCGGAAGCGGCAGCAGCAGAAGATTGCCAATTGGGAGAATAACATTAATAAGCATAGAGGGCAGAATGCGTGGGTTGCGGTACAGAATGATGTGGATTTGGTGGAACCACCGGCGAAGTTTACGTACGTTAATGAATATGTCATGGCTGGGGATGTGGTCGTTGATGTTTCGATGCCGAAAGGTTGTCGCTGTATGAAGGAATGCCCGAGTGTGCGAGACTGCTGTGGGAGGCGTGAGAATAGCCAGGTGAACTACTCGAAGTTTAAACGCGTGCGTATACCTCAAGGCTTTCCGATTTACGAATGTAATAATTCGTGTCGTTGTCCGTCTTCGTGTCGAAATCGTGTCGTTCAGTGTGGAACACAAGTACGTCTAGCCATATTCCGGACGTCGAATGAATGCGGCTGGGGCGTAAAAACCCTGCAGCCGATCCCCAAAGGCGAGTTTGTTTGCCAGTATGTCGGCGAAGTTATCACACACGACGAGGCCGAAGCCAGAGGGCAGATTTACGATAAAGATGGCATGACCTATCTGTTTGATCTCGACTTTGATTCGAAGGATAATCTCTACACTGTGGACGCTGCACAGTATGGCAATGTTTCGCATTTTATAAACCACTCCTGCGATCCTAATATCGGAGTGTGGGCTGTGTGGATTAACTGCGTGGATCGCAACCTGCCCAATTTGGCATTATTTGCATTAAGGGATATCAAGAAGAATGAGGAGTTGACGTTTGATTATATGTGTGATAATGGTGGTGGGAGTGCGAAGCATTCGCCAGTGGCATCGCCCGAAAACAAGACTAAACTCCCCAACAAGGCATTGTGTCGATGCAACGCTGACAATTGTAGACGTTATTTGTTTTAAATTTATTTGTTTATGAAATATTTTACTTTTTCTTCCATTTTAGTGAAAACATGCACATTTATTTCACTTTGTCAATGCACAAACGCCTCTAAAAACGTGTAACTTGCCATCAAACATGTCTGCTTGGAAATGGGTGAAATGTCTTTAGATGTTCCCCTCGCTAAATGCATCTCGTTATTGAAATGCATACAGTGCTATTGTTAAAATAGCCTTTTTAGAGATTTTTTATGTTCAAACTATTTTTATACATTATTGCAAGTCGTTTAATAGTATTTTAACGTTTTTTGCAAGAATTACCCTTATACTGTGTATAAATGACTGCCAATTGTTGAGCAAATGTGCCGAACAAAGTGTTCTCGAAATTTTAGCGATTCTACTATTTTATGTTTATGTATTACAAATATCTACAAGTACAATTACGTAAATAAATGTATTTTACCTGAAGTTTTGAAATCTTTTAAATTTCTTGAGAATATTGTTTTTGGGAAAATTACGTTTTGATGCATAACATTGTTGTGTGGGGAATATTTATTGTTTTTGTAAAATGAAGATTTTTAAAATGAAAATTCGTTTCAGGTTACGCCAACGCAAAAATTTACAAATGCGACAATGAAAAGTGCCCAAGACCGGCAAGTTACATCTCGGGTGGATCCTCCAAAGACGATTCGTTTCCGTGTCTCCGAGCTGCGTGCTCCGGACGTTTCCAGCTCGTCCGTCATGTGAGTTTTGTCGACTGTCCTGGTCACGACATTCTTATGGCGACGATGTTGAACGGTGCCGCTGTGATGGATGCGGCATTACTCTTGATTGCTGGTAAGTTGTTTTGAGCAAACACTTGCTCAGTGCGATTAAAAGGACTTAAGTCCGACGGAACCACGAAGCGAGGCTAAATGGTAAAACTAAATTGTGAAGTTCATAACCACAACGGTTCCAAGCCTGCGTTAATAACTGGTTATCTTTTTGTGAAATGTTTTCCAAGTCTTGAAAATGTGGATTTGTTGTAGGTAATGAACCATGCCCTCAACCGCAAACTAGTGAGCATCTTGCCGCTATAGAAATTATGAAGCTAAAACACATCGTCATCCTACAGAACAAGATCGATTTGGTGAAAGAGCTGCAGGCGAAGGAGCAGCAGGAGCAGATCGTCAAGTTTGTTCAGGGTACGGTCGCGGAAGGAGCGCCAATTATACCAATTTCAGCGCAGCTGAAGTATAATATTGAGGTGCTCTGCGAGTATATTACGAAGAAGATTCCCGTACCTATGAGGGACTTTACGTCTGAGCCACGCCTGATTGTGATTCGTTCGTTCGACGTGAACAAGCCTGGTTGTGAGGTCAACGATCTGAAGGGTGGTGTCGCTGGTGGGAGTATTTTGAGAGGTGTATTGAAAGTCGGCCAGGAGATTGAGGTAATGTACTCTTTTAATTACTCCTCCACTTTTTCTAACATCTCATTTCACTACCCTCCAATTTCTAAAACATCTAACCTCTCAATTCTTTTTCTTCAATAACCTGCCAATAATTCCGCTCAAAGGCTTTACTTAACCTCAAAGAATATCTGATTTTTTTTCAGGTGCGTCCTGGTTTAGTCAGCAAAGACTCCGAAGGAAAACTAACATGTCGACCGATTTTCTCACGCATCGTGTCGCTGTACACCGAGCAGAACGAGTTGCAGTTCGCCGTGCCCGGCGGATTGATTGGCGTTGGCACGAAAATCGAGCCGACGCTCTGTCGTGCCGATCGTCTCGTCGGTCAGGTGCTCGGCGCCGTCGGTGCCCTACCGAACATCTTCATCGAGCTGGAGGTGAGCTACTACCTGCTGAAGCGACTGCTCGGCGTGCGTATCGAGGGCGATAAGAAAGCCGCCAAGGTGCAGAAACTCAGCAAGAACGAGGTGCTGCTGGTGAACATTGGCTCGCTGAGCACCGGCGGTAAAGTGCTCGCCACACGCGCCGATTTGGTGAAGATTGCGCTCACGAATCCCGTGTGCACGGAGGTAGACGAGAAGATCGCGCTCAGTCGGCGCGTTGAGAAGCATTGGCGACTCATCGGCTGGGGGCAAATCCGCGGAGGGGAGACTATCGAGCCCTCCAAGTAGGACACACGTCTCCAGTGCCGGGCGCGGCGCGCGACGCACTTAGGTATTTTTTGTATTAGAACACTTTAGCATTTTCTACGTCAACAAACACAAATAAGTCTATTCCATAACCGAAGACAGAGGAAAGGTGTGAAGTATTGGTGATAAATTATTGTTAATTTTATATACGTTACTATCAGTTTTGTGTTAACCCTGTGGCGACAAGTGTTTTATGCAAGAAATAGAAATGTATAAAAAATGACGTTCTATACATTTATTTAGAATTAATTGAGTCTATCTATTGTATTTAATCAGTTAACTATAGTATTTCATCGCGGTTAACTTGTGTAATTGAACGATATTGCATTCAATCGGTGAACTAGTATAGTTAATCGGTTAGTTAGTGTAGTTGATGATACACAAAGACATTATTTTGATTCGGAAGCCTGTTCAGGCAGTTAAACCGATTTCGAAGTCCAACATGTAACTATACACTCTCATGTCAAGCCTTTTTCCTGTAAAAAAGGGCGGGCTTCAGATTGCAACAACACACGCGAAAATTAAACCTATAGAATGTACATTTTGTGGGAAACGATTTACACAACGCCATGCTCTGAGATCACATCAGACTAAAGATTGTAAGGGTACATCGGGTTCCCGATGAACAATATAACCCCGGTATAACTGCGGCATTACAATGGCGATTAAACCGCGCCCGAGCATAATCCAGGACAAGAATAAGGTGACCTTGTACTCGGACGCATCGGTAAAGGGGATGAACCATGGCATTGGGCTTCACGAGCCAAATTGGAACGAATCTATTATCGTTGGTAAGGCTCCCTCCATAACTCTAGCAGAAATCATGGCTATAGAGGTATGTGTCCAGCAGTGCCTTAAAAAGCTCTACAAGGACAAATGCATCTATGTCATGACAGACTGCGGCACCAACGGCTCTTGGCGATGAGCAGTGTAAGTCGAGGGTAACTTGGGACTGCAAAAATGTGCTCGAGAAGTTGGGGCAAGGCAATAAACTGACAATACAGTGGCTGCCTGCGCATCAATGTATTGTAGGCAATACTAAGGAGGATATGCTAGCCAAGATGGCAGTAGAAATCACCTTCCATGGCCCTGAACCAACCTGTGGATTATCAAAGTTCACAGTGAAGGAATGGTTCAAGAATTGGTATCGGGCCAGTCACGAGACCGCCTGGAGGGACGAAGAGGGTCGGGTCCTAGGCAGACCAAGAGGCTGCTTGATGTATCACACAACACAGCCCAAGAAATTATAAAGCTGAAAAAAGCGATATAAGGCTACTTGTTAGCCTACTGACAGGTCATGCCGAGGTCTTGTACCACCTAGCCAATATTGACAAAGACGACCTCACAAGACTATGTAAATCGAAGGTAGAAATGACCGAGCCCCTACTCTGCACCTTTGCATACCTAGCATCTGAAAGACTTTCTTTGTTAAGTAGTGAGCAACTAAGTCTCGCTGAATTCAAGGGGAAGTCGGTCACGGAGATTCTAGCCTTTTCAAAGGTTATCTCTGTTATTGGTCCATGCACAATAGATCGCAAGTTGGTCGCAGTGCTAGTTGCGTTGACCGGCCGGGATTAATTAAAAAAAGATTGCAAGGGGCAGAGATGATAGTGATCATCATTTTTTTAATTGATTTTAATCTTTACGAAAATTATAACTTTTTAAGTACTTCTATATTAAAATCAAATAATAAATAGTAACGAGTATTACATTCTAGTTTTTACAGAAAAATCAATATAGAATTGCTAAAACTATGTAGATGTCCAAACGTAACCTCAAAGTGCATATACAAAACTTCGAAACTAATTGTTAGAAAAGATTTTAAAGTAAAATTCTCCTTTTGATAAATGACTATCACCGTTTAAAGCAACCATGTGTGATGTGGATAATTCCCACTGTATAATTTGCAATAAAAAGATGAAGTTTTCGAAAGCGGTAGATATAAACCATCGAATATCAAGCTCAAATCAAGATTATACATTTTACCAGTTCTTACAGACAATATCTAACGTAAATTTACATAGTTTTGAGAGAATTACGAAAGTATTGTACTAAATAACTATGTTTTAGTTTAATCAGGTAGACATAGCCAATGTTCCACAGAATTCTTGTAAGAAATGCTTCCAAATTGCAGAGCAAATGCTTGATTTCCAAATACTTTGTAACAAATCTGCTGAGAAACTAATCTCTCATGTTGAGCATATAGTTAAGGAAGAAGTTGTTATAAATTTTGAGAATGAGTCTGATCATGAAAATAGTGAAGAGTATTGTGTATATCTTGATGATAAATCTGATGTTAAAGTGCAGAAGGGTGATGAGAGAATGGATAGTGTCAGAGAGGAAAATGAGGAGAGTGATGAAGATGATGCTGATGGTAATAGGTCAAAATTGCAATTAAAAGAAGAATATATTGATACTGGTGAAGCCAAGGAAATGTCGAATGATGAGTCTTTGTCAGAAGAGGAAGAAGAGACAGAATATTTTGAGAAAGAAACTAAAGATTTGGATAATCCTACCCCAGAAGAAATCAGGTAATTATATAAATTGGGTTAAAGTTTCAAAAGTTAGTTTACTAGCACTGTGGTCATAACATTTTCTACTTATAGAAAACGAGAAGAACGTGAGAGGCGAAACAAATATCAAACTGAAAAAGTTCGATGTAACGTGTGCAATAAAATCTACAGTCGTGGTTATATGGTTATACATTCCAGAGCACATACTGGCGAGAAACCATACCAGTGCAAATTGTGTCCGAAAGCTTTCAGGTGCGTATAATAAACAGAAATAAAATGACAGAAGAATCCTTACAGTTTAATAACAAAATATTCTACAACAGGAAAAATGGATCATTAGCTACACATATGATTACACACACCGGTGCTCGACCATTTCTCTGCACAGTTTGTGGAGTTGCTTTCCGTACTCAGAAAACTTTACAGACGCATTCCTACCAACATACGAATGAATTACCTTTCGCTTGCGAGTAAGTAATTTTAAAGAAACTATCGTAAATCACTAACTTCAAAAATAGTAACTTAAACTATACTTAACTATAACGTTTTACATTAGATTTTTGATATTATTATTTTTAGTATCTGCGGTAGACAATTTCGAAGTAAAATCCTTCGCCAGAGACATGTGAGTGTTCACTCTGATGCGAAACCTTACGCTTGTCAACAATGCCCAAAGACGTTCAGATTGATGCAATTACTTAAACAGCACATGGTGACCCATGCGAAGATTAAGCCTATCGAGTGTACGTTCTGTGGGAAGCGATTTACGCAACGACATGCACTGAAATCGCATCAGGCGAAAAGTTGTCAAGGATTTAGGAATAATGATAATGACAACATTTAATTGTCTGTATAATGTTTTAGGATATGAAACATGTACAAACTTACAGAATATTCATTTTTGTAACGTGATTATTGCTGGAAAACATTCGGAAGTCATTTACGTCAGTCATTTCTTGAAAAAAGTTTTGGATTGCAAGATATCTGCCTTTTTTTATTAAGTAATGTTCAGTTTACTAATTGTAGCACTTTTCGTTGCTAAGCAACACTAATGACTCGTTAATATATGTATAACATTCTATAAAAATAAAAATTTTCCTATATAATTATTTTTTTTTTGTAATACTATAAATTATTTATTTGCATGAATTAGGCTCATATAAGGAATTGTGGCGGCCCATGCCACCCTATAGTAAGTATTAATTTGTGTTTCTCCAAGATTTCTTTTCCACTGTACATTCTCTCAGTTTCAACACTGCACCTCTTCCAAAACCGCATCTGTTTCTACTATTCCATGCACAGGTCATGGAAGTCTTGGTTCACAGATTACTGTCTACGGCTTATTTTTTTGTTTCAGATATGATTAGTCTATGCTTAGTTCTCTGCCCATATTCTATATATCTGCACAGATTATATATAATCTGTCTTTGCCTTTGAGCGCTCAACATTGCTATTTACATCGCCTATTTTTTACTCCTATTTTCTGTGATAAATAAACTGATTATTATTCTTTAAACAATTGCATCAATCTAAACAACACGCAACCAACGGCACCCCATATAATAAAATAATTGTACGCGAAAAATGAATCAGTCTATTCCTACAAACCCGGTTTTTAAAAATTATTTGAAACTCTCCTAAACGTCTAAATGAGTCTAGAGCATATAGTCCTGTGATATAGCCTAAAGTTTGTAACAAACAGACTAACCATATAACCATATGGTAACAAGCATAACCTGAAAATTACAAACAAACAAACAGATTACTATAAGGTGCACACTCTAATGGGTTTGTTTATATTATAAGCAACGCCAGTTGCGTTGTTTCAGAAAACTAATTTCGAAGTTATGCAATCGTGACAACAGTGGTGCTGCCACTTGCGGCATTTCTGCACACATTTACCCTTCCCCACTGACGACCAAAAGTTTTACGGCGAGTCAAACCCACCCCCTTGAACACAACAGTTCAGTCTCAATTTATCGTTCTGTTTTCAATTTAATAACTATTCCTAATAGTACCTAACAAAAGCTATAAAATTAGAAGCAATGTCTAAATTGGATGATACCCGTTGTTTTCTATGCGACGAGAAATTCTTTATTTCCAAACGTGTGTCAATAAATGAAAGCATTCAAAAGGACACAACACCAAAAACAACATTATATCAATTTATACAATCTATATCAAACGTAGGTTTATCCTCCCAAAAATACTTGTACTAATCAAAGTCGTTTTAGTTCAACCAATTGAATATTAAGGATATTCCAGAAAGTGTTTGCGTCGTTTGTTACCAAGCAGCTCAACTATCTATGAATTTTCAAACGATGTGCAACAATTCAGCAGAGAAACTACGATTATATTTAGAAGAAGCAAAGAAGGCGCCTATTTTTGCTATAGACCCCGATCCAATTGACCTAACAAGCCAAGATTCTTCTTCTGCGAATCCAGAATTTATTGAAAGTCAAGAATCTGTAGAAAATCAAGAATTTAATGAGAAGCATGAATTTGTTGGGAATGAAAATTCGAAGAAAGATGACGATAATTCTGATGATTCGTTATCAGACGTTGAGCAGGAATATTTCAGACGTTTAGATAAACCCTCCGTAGATGAATTGTAAGAGTAAGAGTATACGGTTCTTGGACAAATATTTCAATCATATTGCTTCAGATTAAGTGATTATTTTGCAAAGAATAATGAAAAAGTCGAATGCAAAGTGTGTGATGAAACGTATATTCGCCGCAATAAAGTAGCACATTATAAAACACATATTGCTCCTTTCGAATGCAAAATTTGTCAGAAAGCATACGAGTAAGTACACATTACCAACATATATTTGTTGTACAGTAACCTGTGTTGCTTCTAGCACTGAATTTGGCCTGATAAAGCACAAGGAATCCCATGAGACTGCTAAATATTTATGTTCCTTCTGTGGGATGTGTGTTCGAACGAAATTGACATTAGACAATCATATTCTACGACATACGAATAAAAGACCTTATGTTTGCGAGTAAGTTATTACACTTTTTTTTGCTATATTTAAAATGTTTATGGGGTACGGTGTGCCGTTGATTGCGGAATGATGATGCAATTGTTTAGGAATAAAGAATAGTTTATTTACCACACAAGTAGAAATAGTTAACAATGGACAGACGAAGGGAACAGCGGTGTTGCGCTTACGGTAGCAGAAAACTAACTCCTCGAGGTAAAGAAATATAAGGACCTCAAGGGTGCATTAAAGAAAGAGCGGTAGTATAAGTTACATAGAGAAAGAGCGCAAGGGTCGAAGAGAAGATATATACCTGTGCTTGGAATGCAAACAAAGATTGGAAACAGATGTGTAGGTTTGAAAGATTTGCAGAGTTGAAATTGAGAGCATAGACAGTGGAAAAAAACCTTGAAGAAATACAATATCTAATACATGTTAATGTGTGGTCTGGACCGCCACATGTTCTACAGTTGTTTATCGTTTTTTTAATGTTAACATTTGTTTTCTAGGACTTGCGGTAGTAGATTTCGATGTAAACAGCAACATAAAAGACATCTTTCGATACACACGGGCGAAAAACCATTTATGTGTCCAGTCTGTGCTAAAACGTTTAGGTTGGAACAGTTACTCAGGCAACATATGGTGGTACATGCTAAGGTTAAACCAATTCAGTGCAAATTTTGCGAGCGGAGATTTACTCAGAAACACGCTTTGAGATCTCATGTGGCAAAGAGTTGTAAAGGCTACAAAGAAGATAAAGAGACTGCTGAAAATGAAGAAGGAAAGGATGCCAATGAAATATCCTCTGAAGATGACGATAATATGGATAGTTAGGTTAAGGAGTAGTCGGTTATGTCTTCTAACCTTATTTTCTTATTATAACCTTATTTTGTATTAATAAATACATTTAATTTTCATGTTAATTATATTCATTTTTAAAACGAACAAAACAATCGGTTATGATCATATTAAAAGACATGATAATTCATTTTTTCAGCAGAAGTTTCGGGCAGTTTTTCTGGTTTTGTTTATTGTTTCCATTTTATAATCTATACTTGGTAAAGTTATAAGAATTATTTGGTGTCAAATTCATTAAACTAGTTTTCAATAAGATTTAGAAGTATGGATTTTGAAACCGAAGTTTCAACAATAATTTTCTGCACCTCTATATCCATTGCAAATGACTTTTGTCTTTTAAACCAAGCTTTTTAGTGCAAATATCATTGAGGAAATTTAAAACGCAGTGAATAAATTAACTAACCGGATTAATAAGGGAAACATAACCTGAAAATGTGAAAGCAAAACATCAAAAACATAAATACACACGAATTATATAAATTCATTTGACACATCTATGTCTGCAATCAATTATTTGATCTGTGATCAAAAACATACTCCTTTTTTTAGTTTATCTGTCACCTCAGTCTACCATTTTAAGAATCAACTTCTACAAGTTTATAAACAATGAGTGAATTGAAGGATTCAAGTTGTATTCTATGTGACGAGAAATTCTTTTTTTCCAAATATGTGCCACTAAATGAAAGACTTGTAAATGATGACACACCGGGACCCACTTTATACCAATTCATACAAACTATATCAGACGTAAGTTATTCTCCGAGCAATGTTTACAATTAAACTAATCAAGAGTGTTTTAGTTTAATCAGTTAAATATTGAAGACATTCAAGGATATGTTTGCGTTATTTGCTATCAGTCTGCTCAATTAACTATGAATTTTCAAACAACTTGCAATAAATCAGCAGAGAGGCTACGAAAATGTTTGGAGGAAGCCAAGAAAGGACCTGCTATTACTATAGACAAAGATGCAATTGATCTCACGGGTCAAGCATCTCCTTGTGGTAATGCAGAATTGAATGAAAATGAAGAATCGGGTGAAAATCTAACAACTATTGAGAATGAAAATGCCAAGAAAAATGATTCTGATGATTCGTTATCAGATCTTGAGGAGGCATATTTCCGGCGTTTGGATAATCCTTCCAAAGAAGAAATGTAATATCTTTATCATGTATTTAAATTGTCGTTTAAGATATTTCATTTCAGAATGAGTGACTATTTTGCGCGGTACAACGAAAAAATTGAATGTAAAGTTTGTGATGAAGTTTATATTCAACGAGACAAAGAGAAACATTATAAAACACATGTTGCACCTTACGAATGTAAAACTTGTCATAAAACATACAAGTGAGTAGATATTAGATTAAAAAATATGTTTGGTATATGATGTTGCTACTTTCAGCAAGGCTTTGACTCTGATAAGACATAAAGAAACACATGAACCTGCCAAATTTTTATGCTCATTCTGTGGATTGTGTTTTCGTTCAATCATGGCTTTAAAGACTCATATTTTTCGACATACGAATACAAGACCTTTTGTTTGCGAGTAAGTTACTACGTTGTACTTATTATTATGATTTTCCCTAGTAAAGGAAAGGTTTCGGACTCGGCCCTCAGATTTGCATGAAAATTTGAATAGAATAAGACTAGAAACTAATTATACTCGAGCGAGACAACGCAACTCTCAAATGTTGTCCTTAAAAATGTCTGAATATTCAGAACCTCCCCTTGTTTACAGTTTGGTAATTGTTTTGTAGTATATTACATTTGTTTATGTTTATTAATTTTAATTTTTAGAGTTTGTGATAGTAGATTTCGATGCAAACAACGACTTAAAAACCATATTTCCATTCATACGGGTGAAAAGCCGTTCATGTGTCCGGTGTGTGGGAAACGATTTAGATTAGATGATTTTCTGCAGCAGCATATGGTGGTGCATGCAAAGGTTAAGCCGATTCAATGCAAGTTTTGCGGGAGGCGATTTACACAGAAACACGCTTTGAGATCGCATGTGGCTAAAAGTTGCAAAGGATATAAGGATGATGAAAATGAGTATGGTGAAAATGAACATGGAGAGGATGTTGAAAATGAAGATGATGATGGTGCTTTAAACGAAGATGGAGAGGATGTTAATGAAAAGTCCTCTGCCGAAGATGATAACATGGATGGTTAGGTTAAGGAATATTTTGGCTTGTATCATCTTATTGGATCTAAATAAATTCAGTTATTGAAGTACACCACTTTTTACATAACGCCAACGGAAGTAATGATGTTTGTCTGACGGATTCTGACACTAGGCGTTTCAAAAAAATATCGATCTCAAAATTGTAATCCCGCAAAAAATGCATTTAAAAGCAAGCCTAATTAGAGGCAATTAAAAGGGAAGCATCCGTAAGGATGAAAAATCTTAGACATTAATCAGAATTAGAACAAAGGTAATTTCACGTATTTTTTGAGGTTAGGGAATGTATCTTATTGTTAGTTTGTATAACATCTATACAATATAACTAGGCATGTACATAACAAGTAAATAATTGACATTTTCCAAGTATTTTATACATAAACATAAAATAAACAAATATTCAATAATTTTTCTTTGATTTTCCACATTAAAACTTTCGTCATTAAAAAAATAAGTAAAATTCTATCATTTAACGGAATATTTAACTAATATCCTATTAGTTAATAAATAGAACTGTGAAGAAAGAAAGTATTCATTGTTGGCAAACATAACCTAAAATTTCAG
>WSZQ02065533.1:60378-76525 GCA_019419845.2 Weissflogia rhopalogaster
AGAATATAGGTGTACACAAGATTTTAATTCAGATTCTTCAAGTGATGAAAGCGATCACAATGCTGATCCTGATTATGAGATACCGATGGAAATGGAAGAAACTGTTATAACAGAACCTATGCAATTAGCAGGAATAAAAACGGAGAGTACTCAATCACATCAGATTACTGGTGATGAAGGAACAGAGGAAGAACAGCCAAATGTATTTGTAAAGACACAAATAGACAAAGAAGAAGGAGAAGAAAGGAATTTAAACGAAGATAATGCATCGACTACAGATTTAGATTGTGACGAATACTTCAATCATGAAACACGTAAATTGCTCGGGCCTTCACCCTTAGACGTCTGGTAAGACAATTTTTCGTTTGAAATTAAAAGTAAAACACTTCGGATTATTATCATAGGCGGCAAAGGATACGAGATGGGAATAATCGAAGAGGAAGGCAGAAAGTCAAATGTAAAGAATGTTTGAAAACCTTTAGTCGTAGTTATATGGTAATACATATGAGAAGTCACACTGGTGAAAGGCCGTACAAATGCAAATTATGCCCAAAAGCGTTCAAGTACGTAAATAACGTTTTATATTTGAAGTTTTTTTTAAAGGTGTTGATATTTTTAGGGACGCATCGACTTTTAAATCTCATCAATTGACTCACAGCGGCGAACGACCTTTTCTTTGTACTCTTTGTGGTCAGGGTTTCCGTACTAAAACGATGCTGAATTATCATGCGACTATTCATAATGGCGAAAAAAATTATTCGTGCGAGTAAGTCTACTTTAGCTATATGAATACAGTCAACACTCCCATAACGCGGTACCCTCAGAACACGGTTTCCATATAATGCGGAGTAGAATTGCCTCCTATTGCCTCGGTATTCTCACAATGCGGTTTTCATTTAAAAATATCCCATTAAGATGCTGATTGCTCTATCAGGCTCTCTGATGATAAAACCAATTGATAATAAATCATTCTTCAACTTTCCGTATAATGAAAAATATTAAAAAAGATCCAATTGCCTGTGTTCTGGCGATCTAATAAAAAAGTGAAAACGTGTACGATGATAAAAACATTGTACTTCAAAGTTTTATTCGTTTTTGATAATGCTGATTGCCACAATATAGAACTGGATCATCAGAATGTAAAAATATTTTCCTTCCTCCTCACTTTACGTCATTAATATAACCGTAATGTTGCTTAATGCTTGTTGGAAATCTCGTTTACTTTTATAATAATTTATAATTTATCATCTCTTTTGTATTTTTTGGTTTTCCATATAACGCGGACTAATTTGAGATGGACAAATTTTGGTTTGGACTAATTCAGAGTTGCTTATAGCACGGTTTCCTTATAACTCGCTACGAATTAGCTTGGTTTGTACAGTTAAATTCGAGTTTCTTATAGCGCCGTTTCGATATAACGCGGTACACACTCACCGCGTTATAAGAGGGTTGACTGTAAACTTGCGCACATCATTGTAATCATGATTGTAAACTTTCAGAGTTTGTGGGAAAGAATTTCGTGTCGCTCGACAACTTGCCATACATGTAACTGTACACTCTGATGCCAAAAATTTCGCGTGTGATCAATGTCCTAAGACTTTCCGAAACAGGCACCTCCTGAAACAGCATATGGTGACGCATGCAGCTATCAAACCAGTTGAATGCACGTTCTGTGGGAGGAGATTTTCGCAAAGGCATGTTCTGAGGTCGCACCAGGCGAAAAGCTGTCCAGGGCTTAAAACTACTAATGAATGATTCAACGTTTTTATAAAGAAATACTCTTGAATTCTTTTGAATATTCTTCAACATAGCATTTGTTAAGATAAATAAACAAAATTGATTTGACTCATTAAAACAAGTTATTATATTAATAGACTTCGGAAAATAATTCTAAATATAAATCAGTGCGGAAAGTAGAAAGAAAGATTCATGAATGAACTAGCTCTGATCATATATCATCTGTTGACAAACCTAACCTATAAGAACCCAGCCAAACATCTTATTTCGTAAATTCATCCCTTAATCCACAGTCAATTTAACTCATTTATATTCCACTGAACTATAAATTAAACTCTTAAACTATCATGAGTAGTTTATTAAGTTCGCATTGCATAGTTTGCAATGAGGACATCACTTCTTCAAAGTCCTTTGTAGTAACTACAGTTTTAGATCCAAATTCGCTGCTACAGCATACATTTTACAATTTTCTAGAGTCAATATCAAGTGTAAGTTTTTATTACCTACGATTTGTAAGAATTTTAAAGTATAATTCACCAAATTTTACTCATAACTTACAGTTTATGCAAGTTGATATCACGAAAGTATCACAAAATGCTTGTGAGAAATGCTACGAAGCTGGTTTACAAGCACGCCAATTTCAATCACTCTGCAATCGAACTGCGGAAGCCCTTATTGATACATCACGGGAAAATATGAAGGAAGAATACCGGTGTGCTGATGGCTTTAATTCTGATTCTCTCAGTGATGACGGCGATTTTAATACTGATGGTGATGATGATATTCCAGTTGAAAGCAAAGAAACTTGTTCAGAGGCGACGTCGCAATCAAAACCGATAAAAACAGAGAATGTTCAATCACAGGAGATCAAAGTTGAATGCGCAGAGGAGGAAATGGATATAGTTACTGTAAACACCATAGAAGAAGAAGAGAGTGCATCATCAGAGTCAGATAGTGATAATTTTAATGAAGAAACACGTAGTTTGCTTGGGCCTTCTGCAGAAGAAATTGGGTAAGATTGTTTTGTTAAATTTTACATTTATTTGTTTAATTAATTTGATTTTTACTTAAATACTTGTGATTCTCATCGTAGGAGGCAGAAGGAACGAGAGAGACATAACCGTTTTGGAAAGGAAAAAGTTAAATGTAAAATATGTCTGAAAATATTTAGTCGTAGTTATATTACGATTCATTATAGAAGCCACACTGGGGAAAGACCATACAAGTGCGAATTATGTCCAAAAGCTTTCAAGTACGTTCGTAATTTTACTTCTTTTGAATATTTTAAAAGTATAAAAGAATTTTTTAAATGTTTTAACTTTTTAGGGATGCAACATCTTATAGAAATCATGAAATGACCCACAATGGTATACGGCCTTTTCTTTGTACCGTCTGTGGTGTAGGTTTTCGTACGAAAACGAGGCTGACTTATCATGCAAGTGTACATAATGGCGAAACGCCTTATTCATGCGAGTAAGTATACTTTAGTTATAAAATTCTTCTTCATATATACTGTCATATACTCTTCATTGTAAACTATTATATTTTCAGAGTGTGTGGTAAACAATTTCGTACTTCCAAACGCCTTTCCATACATTTAACTGTGCACTCAGATCTTAAGCCGTTTGCGTGTGAACAATGTCCGAAGACTTTCCGAATCAAGAATCTCCTCAAACAGCATATGGTGACGCATGCGGCTATCAAACCTGTTGAATGTACGTTCTGCGGGAAGAGATTTTCGCAGAAACATGTGCTTAGGTCACACCAAGCGAAAAGCTGTCCTGGTCTTAAAAAAACTAATGAATAATAGGTTAAATATGTTAAGCATTCATAACCTTGACATCTATTCATTTTACTTTTTTTTATAAATAAATACTCTGATTCTTTTGAATAACATAGCCCTAATTAAAATAAATAAGTATAATTGATTTGACTAATTAAGACGACTTATTATATTAAGAAACTTGCGAAAAGAACTTTCTAGTTGTAAATAACAGTAAAAAGCAAAACTGGATGAGGATTCCCTGCTGAATAAAAGCGCTATGATCACAAACCTAACCTAAAAGAATCCAGCACCAAACATCTTATTTCATAAATTCATCTCTTCATTCACAGACTTATTTATATCGTACTGAACTGTAAACGAAACTCTTAATTATCATGAATAGTTTATTAAATTCGAAATGCATAGTTTGCAATGAGGACATCACTTTTTCAAAGTCCTTTATAGTCACAACAGTATTAGATCCAAATTCATTGCTAAAGCATACATTTTTCAATTTTCTAGAGTCAATATCAAGTGTAAGTATATACTACCTACGATTTATAACAATTTTAAAGTTTAATTCACCTAATTTTACTCATAACTTACAGTTTATGCAAGTTGATATCACGAAAGTATCACAAAATGCTTGTGAGAAATGCTACGAAGCTGGTTTGCAAGTACGCCAATTTCAATCACTCTGCAACCGAACTGCAGAAGCTCTTATTGATTCATCACGAGAAAATATGAAGGAAGAATATCAGTGTGCTGATGGCTTTAATTCAGATTCTTCCAGTGTTGATGGCGACTTTAATGCTGATGGTGATGCTGGTGATGATGATATTCCAGTTGAAAGCAAAGAAACTCGTCTCGAGGAACCTACTCAATCAAAATCGATAAAAAAAGAGATTGTTCAATCGCAGCAGATCAAACATGATGAATGCGCAGATGAAGAAATGGATATTGTTACTGTAAAGACACTAGTTGAAGAAGAGAACTTAAGCAAAGAAAATGCATGGAGTGCATCTTCAGACTCAGATAATGATGATTATTTCAATCAAGAAACACGTAGTTTGCTTGGGCCTACTGCTGAAGAAGTCGAGTAAGTTGTTTTCTAAATGTTACATTTACTTATTTGTTTGATTTGATTTTTACTAAACTACTTGTGATTCTCGAAATGACGGAATTGATGGTATTTAAGAACGCCGTGGGAAGGAGGAGCGTGGAGAGCTTGAAATGGAAGGGTGAAGTGATTGAGAGTATGTATGTTTTTAAATTCCTGGGGTTTATGTTTAAATCGTACGTGGGTGGACACAAGGGAAAGCTAGGATGGCGTGGGCAGGAATGAAGCGGAGTTGGGGTAAAATCTGGGGGAATAATAGGGATGTGATATTAAAGTTGTGGAATATGTGCGTGAAGCCGCGGTTGTTTTATGGAGTGGGAGTGTGGGGACTAAGTGAATGGGAGATCCTTGAGAAAGAGCAGGCGTGGTTTATTAAGGACCTCCTAGGGCTTGAAAGAACAACACCCAGGTATATAGTTCTGCAAGGGGAGAATGTCGATGAAATGGGAATCGGTAAGCAAGATAGCTAGGTCTGAGGATAGAGTGAGTAGAATGAAGCATGGAAGAGTGGTGAAAACGGTAGGGGAGTGGTGGGCAAAGAATGAGGGAATGGAGAATGAGTAGAAGGAAGACTTATGAGGCTGTTGGTTGGTTAGAGACGATAGTCAGGGAAATGCTAAAGAAAGAGGGAGTGCTAGAAGAGCTAGTACGGGTAATAGGTCGGGAGATTGAGGAACAGAAGCGTCAGGAAAGCATTCGGAACAGCCCTTACAACCCAACATACAGGCAGTTACAGACAAACAACCACAGACCAACATATATAGACAAGAGGGCAATGAGTGCGAAGAATAAGCGTGTGATGG
The DNA here is from genome assembly GCA_019419845.2 of Weissflogia rhopalogaster. Taxonomy (NCBI): domain Eukaryota; kingdom Metazoa; phylum Arthropoda; class Insecta; order Coleoptera; family Staphylinidae; genus Weissflogia; species Weissflogia rhopalogaster. The sequence goes on from WSZQ02065533.1 coordinate 65,804, forward strand.
CATGGGCGAGATGTGGATCCGAGGAGAAATGAAGGAAAATATGGATGGGTATGGATATACATGATATGTGCACTATTTCGGGATGGGGTGGATACGAGGGAGAATATATTGAGGGAATGTGTGGATAAATGGGTATGATTCTGTGAGCATGAAGGTGAGAGAATCGTTGGATGAGGGAGGGGAGAATGTGGATTTGGTAAATCAAATTGTAATTTATTATTGTGTCATGTGTTATGAACAAATGTGTTTTGAAGCGTGTAATGCCAGAATAAAGGCTGCTTATATCTATATACTTGTGATTCTCATCCTAGGAAGCAGAAGAAACGAGAGAGGCATAATCGAAATGTAAAGGAGAAGGTAAAATGCAAAGTATGTCTGAAAATATTCAGTCGTAGTTATATGACGATCCATTATAGAAGTCACACTGGTGAAAGGCCATACAAATGCAAATTATGCCCAAAAGCTTTCAAGTACGTTCCTAATTTTTACTTCTTTGGAATATTTTAAAAGATGTTGAACTTTTTAGGGATGCCACGTCTTACAGATCGCATCAAATGACTCACAACGGCATACGACCTTTTCTTTGTACTCTGTGTGGTGATGGTTTTCGTACGAAAACGATGCTAACTTATCATACAAACGTTCATAATGGCGAAACACCTTATTCATGCGAGTAAGTATACTTAAGTAATCGTATTCTTCTTCATATATACTGTCTTATACTCTTCATTGTAAACTATTTTATTTTCAGAGTGTGTGGTAAACAATTTCGAACGTCACAACGTCTTGCAGTACATTTAACAGTACATTCTGATCTCAAACCGTTTGCGTGTGAACAATGTCCTAAGACTTTCCGAATCAAGAAACTCCTCAAACAGCATATGGTGACGCATGCAGCAATTAAACCTATCGAGTGTACGTTCTGTGGGAAGAGGTTTACTCAGAAGCATGTTCTGAGAACACATCAGGCGAAAAGCTGCCAAGGGCTTAAGAATGTTGATGGTGTCTAGGTTAAGCATCGGAAGATTTTTAATCTGAACATAGCTTTATGGTATTTAATGGTAATATTATTTAATGTTAATTATTTGACTTTGAATGAGTTTATGTTCATTGAATTTGTATTTCCTGAACAATTTTACGAATATATATTATAGGAGCATATTTAGAATTTAAGAATTTTATTGATTGTGAGTATATTATATTTTGATAATCGCAAAGCATTGTATTTTCGTTTCGCTCCTTCAACGACATACGACTGCAAAGGGTTAAATGAAATCCGTTGTATCATTACTGTTGCAACAATTTGCAATAATATAATATCTCATTCTTTTAGATAAAATGCATTATAAACGATAAAAAGATGTGAACACATTCACACATGCGCCTCGCCAAGTATAAGCGTTTATGTCTGGTGGGACAACAATATAGCTAATTGTAAGCACAAGTTGAAAACCCGGGTTTAAAATCTGAACAAACTTTACAGCACCCCCTAGTGTAATATAAAAAGACTATTCGCATGAAAGTTATTTTATTTTCATTAGGTATTAAAAAATGTATATAAATTTAAAAAAATATAGAAACAAAAATTCGGAACAAGATTAATTCAATAATCAGTATTCTCAGAGAAAAAGAGAATGAAATACAATCAAAGTCAATTTGAGGAAAGCTTGGAGGCTTCGTTCGCTAAAACCGCAATCGCGTTGATTTCGGTTTTGAAAACAGAACTTTTAGCACCATCTAGTAGCGAGGCGCACTCGCGTCGATTTCGGGTTTGAAAACAAAACAATAGTGGTGCGCACGATTCCGGTTCAAGAAAACAGAATTTTTAGCATCTTCTAGTAGTGGGACACGACCGCGTCAATAGTGGTATCGGATTCTGGTATAGAAACCGAAACTTTTACGTAAATCCGAGTTAAAACCTTGAAAGTAAAAGCCCGGTTTAATTCGAAACTCACAAGGCGGAAAACCGATTAACCCGGAATTATCGGGTACCCTTGAGATGCCTATTATCGAAGCCTAGCTTAAAATAATATTAATAGATACTTAAAAAAAAATTAATTAAAAATTAAAAAAACATTAAGATTGAAGGCTAGATGTCAAAATAAAGACAGTATATACGCGCATGCGCATACATCTCGCGGGACAAAAGGACATCATACAGCTGCCACATTGGAGGTTAATAGAGTTATTGAGGAGGAAATTCTAAATTTTATTTATTCCATTTTTATTTAAAATATTAAAAGAGGTACAACTTCTTTTAACACTTGATTTGAACATGTTGAACTGCCTTCTTTGCGATAAAGACCTGAAATGGACTGCCTTCATGGCAATAAATGATTATATGCAGAATTCAAATGCTCCAATAACCGTATTCCAATTTTTGCAATCTATATCAAAGGTGAGATGTTTTATGCCATGAATCTATTGATATAACTAATGTATGTTTCAGTTTAAAAAATTGAAGAGCAAAAACCTTCCTCAATATGCATGTACAGATTGTTATTCATCTGCTTTGCAGGCGTTCAATTTCCAAACATTTTGCAACAAAACCGCTGAGAAACTAATGACAAATCTCAAATATAATGAAAGTGATGAAGTTCTCATTGATTTCGATGATATTAAAGTTGAAGAAATTACCATCAATCATGACTTCCATGATGATAGTAATGAAATTGATACGGTTAATCGAAATCATTTAGAAGATGATGTTTTTGATGAGAATCAATTGCATGAGGAAGTCGATATTGAAGATGATGTTAAAGAGGAATTTGAAGATGGAATATCTGCTAAGGATGACCAATCGCTGGAGGAAAAAGAGTCGGTTGAAATTATAAACCAAGAAAATAATAAACATGTTCAATCGAATGAGGAAGGCGATGATTCTACCAAAATTATAAAAGTTAAAATTTGCGATGAAAATCAATCGGACGAGGAGGAACACACTTCTTTACAAATTCTAAAGAATTTGCCTAAACCTGAACCTACACCAGACGATTTAAAGTAGTTTTATCACCTTGAATAAATTCAATTATATTGAAGTTTACGATTGTAGACGTCAAGCTTTATTAAGACAAAAGAAACGGAAGAAACAGTGGCGAAATACGTCCGTGGAATGTCCAAAATGTAAGAAAATGATCAAACGAGGATCGATGCCTATGCATAAAAAGGTGCATATGCGTGTAAAACCTGATAAATCTAAATTGGATGAACTTATAGAGGAAGCTCCAAAGCTACAAAGTATAATACGTGATCTTCCAAAAACCGACAATAGCAGTGAAATATTGTACTTTTATTTCTGTAAGTATAATTCAGTTTTATTCATATGAATGTGTTTTGCAGGAAACAAGAAAAGATTTTCCAAAAGGTCCCATGGGGATCTGTGATAGTAGCATGTAAAATATGCAAGAAAAAGATCCAAAGAGATTCCTTGACGAAGCATTTAAAAGTGCATACGGGAGAACGACGTCGTGGTGATAAAAGTAAGATTATAAAACTGGATATTGATCCGAAGGATGCTTTTGAAATTGTCGAAAAAACTGAAGAAACGCTTAAAGAATTGGCTGAAAGGTATAGTAGATATTTTTTAAACAACGCCACTTTTTTTACTTTTTATTGAAGTTTAAAACTACGTTTGTTATAGAAAGGAAGGAAATATGCCCTGTCCAGTTTGTCATAGAAAAATGAGCTCGTATAAATTACGAGAACATATGTTAGTACATGGAATAGATAAATACAAATGCGAATCTTGTCATAAATCTTTTAAGTATGTTATAACAGATTTATCCACGTTTTTCTGTAAGTTTATAGCTTTTTTGAAGGTATTTGGCTGATTACAAAACCCACATGCAGTCCCATGATTTTATGACTACTCTTTGTAAAGTTTGCAAAGTTAATTTCGATAATACTGATGATTTAAGGGAGCATGCGAAGCTACATCCTGAATATTATCCATTTACATGCGAGTATGTTTTAGATCTGTCTAACCAGGAGAGTGTTTGAATTGTCCAACACGGATTTGAATGGAATTTTTTTGTACGTGTAGTACATATTTTTTAAATTTATTCTACAACCTTTTCTACCACATAGTGGTGTAAGGGATTGGTAACTTTCACTCGGCCCGATCCGGTCTCGCTACTGAGGGACCGTTGCAAGCAAATCGCCCAACCTTCGTTCGTGTTTTTAACCGCGAAATCAGGAGTTCGCGGACGGCGCCGCAGCTGCTTGTTGAGTGGGCTACGCCTAGCTACGTCCGACGTTGCTTAACTGCAGTGATCTAACGAGCACTGAGCTCCACCACGCGGCAAGCCGCCGCTGTGTAGTACATATATAGAAATAAATTACGTGGCATAACATCAACACGCCGGCATGTAGACCGGCCTTGCCGCGCTTGACACGAATACAGCGAATGCTGCTGTTAATGCAATATATACCAAACTTTGAAAAGTTTTTTTTCTTGGCAAATCACTCCAAACGGCATAAAATCCCGTTAACACAATTTCTTTCTATATATGTACTACACGTACAAAAAGTTTCATCCAATTTGGTGTTGGACAATTAGGACACTCTCCTTGTAAGTTTAGTCCGGATTTGTATCAAATATTTTTTAGGATTTGTGGCAAGAAATCCAAGAATAAAAGAGGTCATACATTGCATATGAACGGTGTTCATGCTCGTTTGATTTGCAAAGTTTGTAAAGTGAGATTTGTTTCGAAGGGATTACTCATGAAACATAAGTGCCCGAAATTGATTGAAGATGATTAGGAAAAGAAGAAACAAAATTAATTATATCATGATCTTTAATTCTGTTAGAAAAATATTATACGTTATGAAAATGTGGTGTTTATTTTCGGAAATTAAAACCGGAATTGTTAAAGTTATCGGGTCAAAACAAGTGATATATGAAAATGCTTACCCCTTTCAGAATATTGCGAGGCCATTGAAATGTTGTTACGGTCCGTTTCTGCTAGGTAAATTTTGTGTGCCTTTGCGGGTGAGGGACGCGCTACTAAGTTTGTAACGTGCACGAGCTGCTTTCTTCTTTCCCGATCAGCAAAAAAAGTCAGTTCGGTCCAGTTTATTAAAAACGTTATACACCACCTCTCGTTTTCGCGGATTTAGTTCGTAAGTGATTATGTCGCCATTTTGAGCAAATGCCCACGTCCCACGTCGACAGCATTTCAGGTCGAATCTTTCCTTTTCATTTTTTTCTCTTGTTAATATTGTTACTTGGTTTGGCAAAGATGATTAACTAACACTTTCGAGGTACTAGTTCTCACTGAGCCGATTCAAACTTCTTCATTGAACCCCACTCCGTTAACAAACTACGCGGAATATAAATTAATTTCTACCGCAACGCGTTACAAATTGGCGCCCAAATACTTTGTGAGGTATAAACATAATACCTCATGCATGCATTAAATTTTAGATTTAACCTAAAAAGTAACAATGTATAACCTAACCACAATATTGAAATCAACTAAAACAATTTTAAAAAATCACTGGTTATGCTGGTCTACACTGGTATAAATGGTATCAAATCTAGGCCACCCAAAAATCATCAGATTTTTATTTTCACGAACACCCACGATGTGTACCGATTCAATGGCACGAAATTTAAACAATTAATATAAAACTAAAATCTGGATTTTGGTTAAACCAATAAACTTTTTGTTAATCCAAACAAGAATAATCATACTATACTACACTTCCGTGTAGGTAGATTTATACATTAATTTCTCATTGTAAGTATATTTAATTGTCTTTAATACCAAACATAACCTAAAAGACTTATTATTCCTCTGAAAATTTCAAATTATACTTGAAATTCTGAATGGCTATTTTAAATATACTAACACAGAAAGCAAAATGGGAAGTCCTTGCATTATCTGTAATCAAATGTTTCATAAAGTTAATACTTTTCAATTAACACGTCGATTGATGCAACATAACGAGTCTATACTAACATTTTACTCATTTCTACCTTTACAATAAGTAGTTATGTTTTAGTTTAAACTATTAGATGTTGGAAAAGTCCAGCATATTGTTTGTAGGAGATGTTATGAAGCTGCAGTAAACGTCGTTAATTTCCAAATAAAGTGCCAACATCTAGCTCATGAAACGCTGAAACGATTGGCTAATCACGAAGAAGGCGAGAACTTTGAGGGTAGTTGCTCCAACTGCTTTATATGCAAAGCAAAACTTGCTTTAGATCAGACTGTTACAATGAACTATCGTATGATGCCGAATGTAAAACCTGAGCTTGCATTTTATAAGTTTTTAAGTCTGCCACACTTGTGAGCCTTCGTCCGTAAAGAGCAGCAATAAAACTTATTCAGGCCTCACGGAGCGAAGGTCTATTCAAGTGGCGCCCCGTTGTTTATGTTGTATTGAAGATATGTCTCGCCACCCGACCCAGAGTTCGCATGCTGAGTACGTGATATGCGCGTAATCAACGCGTGATTTTGCGGAGTCGCCCAGGATAAGGAATGAGAAGGTGTGAGATAGAAATGGAGGGTAGGCAGGGTGACCTAGCTCCTAGACGAATGGTGGAATACCAGGAAAGAAAGTGGTGTTGCTCAAACGATCGACTTCTTCTTCCCAACAATGGGCAACCAAGGCGACGGGTAGTCCCCGACCTGTAAACCTTCAATTTACAGAGAAGTTCGCTCATCTGCTGTTGGACCGAACGCGTTCACCGCGTTACGAACAGCGGCCGCCAACGATTTTATCATTCTCGAGTTATTTTGGAAAATATCCACTTTCAAAATGCAATTTAGGACCAATTTTGACTTGCCCCGATGAAAAACAGTGTATAACATTACATACTCGTTGTACAATATACTATTGTAAAGAAACAAACGATTCACGTATGTACTGAAATATATTATGTTCTCCTTTCTTGCAATCATCAATAAAACAATGAAACAGTATAGTATACACATTGTTAGCATGCAGACACTTGCAAACAATTTTTATCAATCATTTTACACATAAATATAATAAATAAAAACAGCGTAGACAGTAAAATACACATACATAGGTCGCAAGACAACATTTACACCTTTTTTGTTAATATTCATAGATTTTATAGTTGGAAAAGAAGTTTTAAGAGGTTAAAGGTTCTCTTCAAGGATATTCTGTTAAATATTAATCTGTTAATGAAATTTGAGATTCCTTTGCTTCTTTTATTTATCCTCAATATTCTAACCTCAGATTTATTGAAATTTTAATAGTGAAATGTGAAGTTATATATGAAATAAAGAAAATATTTTACTGACAATGAGAATCTATGTAATGAAATGAGGTAGGGTTCTAAAAATGTTTCAGTTATCAATTAGTTAAAATCACGATAATATGGCAGCTTGTATGATGGCAGTTATTATCATCAATAAGTCTTATTTGTATCCACATTAAATGGTCTGCTAACCTCTACAAAGATTACTAATTATTTAAAAATTGCCTCTTCGAAAAATGCATTCTCTTTCTGTGCACAATACCAACTATTCCAAAAAAATGACTCTCAAATTGTCTCCTAGCCGTGATCGTTTACAAAAATCAATAAATTCACACGGAAGATTCATCAATAACAGTGATAACCCTATTTGGGAAGACCTTCCATTTGGCGTTGTTCCTCCCTAGTCCGTTTTCCTCGTCAGCATGACCATTGATGGTCTCCTCGTTGATTTTCGATCGGGCTAGCGACCAACGACGTCCCTTGCGATCTAAAATGACTGGCATCTCGGCGATGAGGTTATTCTCGAACTCGCTCAGCATTAGGTAGTTCTCGACCTTGTTACAGGAGGTTATGCAGTCGCCGATGTAATCCAGGTCGTCTAGGAGGTTATCTGGTAGGTCCATGTCAGCGATGCCTTCTTCTGAGATGCAGGTTAGTTCCTTCTGATCAACGGTGCCGATCATGTTTTCGATGATTGGTTGGTTTGGGGAGATGTCGGCGCCTAGGACGATTGCAGCAGCTGCCGCACCGGCAGCAACTCCTCCTGGGTCATTGTCTGGCTCTTGGGAGAAAGAGAGCTTTCGTCGTTTGGGGCAGGAGTCGGAGACGCAGAGATGGCGTGTTCCGTTCTCTCGGGTGTGTTTATGGCGGGAGATGTTACGTCGGTGAAGGTCGATTAGGAAGAGGGTAAGACTTCCGACAATAACGCAGGTGGAGCTGAAGTAGTAGCCTGCACGGTCCCCGCAGCGTTCGTTCATGTAACCTAGAACAAAAGAGAGGTTATAATTGTTTTGATATGTTTAAAGTCATTTAGAGTTTGACTAGAGTCTTTAGGGCTACCTCCAAGGTCATCATATCGGGTTTAGAGTACCCGGTTTTGGTATTACCGGTTTCGGTGACCGGGTTTCAGTTTTTTTTTTGAGTTTTGGGTTATATCGCTCTAATTTAGTTATGACTACATCTCTCATGCGTCCTTCAACCGAATTCAGAGTAAGCTCTTTCCATCTTAAGACTTAAAAATGCTTACCTGAAAATGGTACACCAATCACAATCGGAATAGCTTGTGAACACTGCACAAATCCCCAGGTCCTTGCAAAATTCCTCGCCCTAACCCTTTCGTACGTGTACATCTTCAGTGAATAATGATACCCTCCACAGAATATTCCGTAAATCCAGGCGAACATGACATAAGCATGATAGTTTCCACTGACCACTGTAAATGCCAGGATCGAAAGACCACACATAAACACCGCGGTCTGGGTCAAATACTGTCGAGCAATCCTACATTCTGTAGAGTTATGCAGCACCAAGGTACTAAAGACCACACAGCCCACAGTCCAAGCTAATCCCAAGTAAACCTGAAGGAACACCGTCGAATCCCCGAGACCTTCCACTTCAGCTTGATACGCCAGATAAAACAGGGGAGTATTGATGCCAAACGCAGATATCCCGGTGGACACCAGGAGGATCCGGACGGTCTTGCTCTTTAGAGTGCTAAAGTCAAAGAAGGGGACTTTGTCTTCGATCTTGTTCTTGTCTTTGATTTTACGCTTTTGATTCTTGATGTGGAGAATGGCTCGGCGTTGAGGATGATACAGGCTGGCTGAGCGATAGAAGGTGCCCAGGATGAAGGTGGCTGTTACTGCGCCTGTCACGACTTGCAGACCTAGGCGCCAACCTAATGCCCTGGAAAGCAAAACATGTTTTGTTGAGGGTAAGCAGTTCCCTTGAAACTATAAAGTCAAGGGAAATATTTGATGTTTGAAGATTTACCCGATTGTTCCACGGATTATGGTGGACATGACAGCGATTCCTAGACCACTTCCACTAACGATGAAGATCTCGACGAATTCACGACGTCGTTTGAAGTATTGAGCAACCATTAGTGTTGAGCAGTCGCGGGTTATACCAACGCCGATACCAACTACGGTACCATAACTGAAAATGTTGTTAATTGTAATTAAAAACTCGACATTAAGGAGAAGTGATTTCGAAGAAGGGTTCTGAAACTTACGGGTTTCACAAGCAGGTTTTTGAGGACGAATTTAAAATTACAAATATTATGAAAAAATGGCTTGTCGGGTCGAGTAATATCGAATTTAAGTTGAGTTTGACTAAAACCAGTTTTCGGTTTTACCGATTTTAATCCCAGGTTTTAAATGTGTAATTAAAAATTACTAAAAGTATGTCAAAACTTAGATTACTTCGATCCGAGTAATATCGGGTTTTATGTTTTTTGGGTTTTGTCGAAACCGTTTTAAACGGTTTTTACGGGTAAACCTACCTGGAATAGACTTTACTATAATAAAATCATTTAAGCAAAGTTAAATTGTAACTTTAGCTATATATAGTTAACGACAATAACCTCTTATAGCAATAAAAATACTCAATTTTCATTTTTGAAAAATGAACGAAATTTAATTACATTTTATGATGTCGAGTAACCTACTTATCAAATCGTTATATATTCAGTATATATATCTAATAACCAATTCAATAAACCGCGAAGAATTATCTCTCCTCAGAGTAAACCGTTTCAAAATGAGTCAATAGTCAGTAAAGTAACTTTAACAAACTTTCCAAGAGCAAGCAGATAGTTATTAGTTTCCGGTTGCTGCGTGGACGGATCGCCGACCAATCGACCGACCAAATTGCACAAACAAGATACTTTCAGATCATTCACTTGACCATCTTTTATATCCTTGCCTTTTCGTCGATCCTTTTATTGTTTCCAATTTTCTTTTTATCTCTCCTACTTGTCATACGTATACCTTTACATCTAAATCCTAAACCCTGTACCCTGTACGTTATCATAACTTCCGGTTATTGCTCAACTCAATATGCGCGTCGAACAACATTTATTAAGGTGAAATGAACAAGGGTGCTGTTGTTTGTTTGTTGGAGTTAAATTTATTGAGCTATATTTACATAATAAAACCGTCTTGTGGTTTTCTTGCGGAGGAAATTGCGGGGAGAAAAGGAGGTCCAGGAAAGTAGGCAAGAAAGAGTTATTTCTGGGATAACTTACCTAAAAAACAACTGGTGAAATTGCGTAGCAAACGAGGTGAAGAGACAGCCGAGTGCTGTTATCAGTCCGCCCATGACGGCAGTGACTCGTGTGGATTTTCGTCGACAGAAGGCGATCGTCACTGGTGAGATAAGTAGAGCTACTCCTGTGGACATTGCTCCTAACCATCCTGAAAAGTAGAAATTATCAAATTAGGTTTAGTTCGCTTTAGAATTCATGGAATTCGGTTTTTGATCTGTGT
>WSZQ02065534.1:0-10797 GCA_019419845.2 Weissflogia rhopalogaster
CACCTCAAAAAAGGAGGCAATATAAACAATGTTGAAATTTTTATGATTTCATATCGATTGATTAGTGTGAAAAAAAATAGACTGCCTTATGAATTATGCATCAAGTGTTAGGAGACATCGTCCCTGAGAAAAAAAAATTGTGAATATGTTATTTTCAATGAAATAGATGTGTTTCCTTTAATTTGTCTAGGAAAAATGTCATTGCTCGTTATTTACCAAAGGTATAAGAAAAACAGGTCAACTAACCCGATAAAATATAAAATTCTAAATGATTTGGTATATGGCTCATATGTGTACCTAAAATAGTTTTGCAGGAAAAGGCATTTAAATTTGGCACTTTGTAAATTTTAGTATAAGTTCGTAGTTTTTATAATAGATGGAGCCAGTATGCTAGGAGTAATGCATTAAGTAATCTGCAGTAGACATGTAAAAAAATATTGATATTGATAAAAATCGGCGAAACCCATAAACAGATGGCGTTTCTGAATTTCGATTTGATCGATATTGCTAAAATCGATATTTTCATGACTAAAAAAGTCTAACAATACAATTGCGCAATAAAATTGCATCTTTTGCGTTCCTATGACAATCGCGTCCAGTACTCAACGCGAGAGGTCAAAACATCAGGTCTTAATAGAAACGCCTCCAATAACTCATTAACAAATATATTTAAATTTTTTAATAATTTTAAAGATTCAATTTGTTAATTAATTATTAATTAATTATTAACTTATTAATTATTTACTTATTTTACTCATTTCTACACATAAGTATTTCTCTCTCTCTCCCACTCTCTCTCTCTCTCTCTCTCTCTCTTAGACACTCTTTCCATCCCTTTCTTTCTTTTCCTAATTTATTCTTAAAGGGAAAACCAAAATGAAACACAATCTTATTGTCAGCTGACAATAACGGCAAAAATTACAATTAAGAAATTGATTACGCGCTAATATAATAGAAAATTAAAGCGCGAAGCGTCGCGAAATATTTCAATTTGCACGAGCAACGACCTCCGAGCGAAGTTCCAATGTGCGCGAAAAACGTCAAAATTACCCTTGGCCAAGGCTGAAGGCGGAAAAGAAACGACATTCTTCGCTGTTACCGGTAGGAAATTAAGGAAAAACCTGCCGCACTGTGGCCGTTGCACTGTTGTTGTTGTTGTTGTTGTTGTCCGAGATCCATGTTAGATTAAATTAATTAATGGAATCCTGCGCCACACACGCTGCGTCTTTGTGGTGCGCAGCACACCGTACTTAGCGTCTTTTGTCACTTATTCGCTCGCTTCGCAATTACGCGCCGCATTGCAATGTGTTCAACAACACAAAAGCGGACAAAACACATCATCAGACGATGCGAAAATAATTAAAATCCTAGCTGACACTTTCTTAAGTCGTCTTAAGTCCTGCGTCAAAATAAATTTATTAACCATAAATTATTCTGTATTATTACACTTTTGGTAAACGATAGAGAACTGCCTTAAGTCAGTTAAGTCACAATAAGTTTTTTCGATTGCAAGATTTCGCTTGGTAGTTAGTTGTTTGTTCGTTTGGTATAAGCAACTGGTTATTTAGTAATTAAAAGCGCTTATACGTAACAGGATAATCGCCATTAAAAAGCGCACAAGTGGAGTGTGGACTTAAGTCGTCTTTGCGAGCAGAGCGGCGGCGATAAACGAAAAGCGTACGCGCAGCAATGTGTATCGATCTTAATAGTGCGCTTTAACTCTTAGATCGTTAAGCCAGCAGGGCTGCATGCAAGACAGCAAAGCAGCATCTCGGTGTATCCGCGAATGGTAAACAAGAGTGCAAACGATGCTGATCCGAACAAGATTATACATTACATACTGCGCGCGCAGCTTGCAAAATTAAGTTTGATAATAGTGCATTGTACGCAGTAGGTACCTACTTACAACTGAGAAAAACTATTGCAAGGAGTCTTGTCGAAATGGAGAAACATCTACTTAACGTGATTATCTTCATTATGTTTAATTTTGTTGGAGTTTTTTGATTATACGGCTGAAATTATTGGTTTTACGTTCTTTGGTAAGGAGATGGCTAAGAATTAATAGGATATCAACACTTTTAATTTTCGGGTTGTTAGAGCACTGCAATTAATACAGTTTGAAAACATAAATCTGGAAATAAATCAATGGGTTTCAAGAAAAAAACGCTAAAAATGCGCAAGTAAAGCGCTTCTCACACTTGGAGCGTGCATGCATTTAAAACCTGGGCTTGTCTGACTTGTGTGTTTCGAAAGGATGTAGTGAAATCGCGTTCTTCATTCTTTACCTACTTAAAACTGAGAAAAAGAGTGATTATCTTCATTATGTTTAATTTTATTTGGTCATTTTTTTGATTGTATGGCTTATTTGTTTGATTGGCGTTCTTTGGTAAGAAGATGTCAAAGAATTAATGAGATAACAATTTCAATTTTCGGCTTGATAGAGCACTGCAATTAATACAGTTTGACAAAATAAATTTGGAAAAAAATCGGTAGGTTTCAAGAGAAACGATAAAAATGCCCAAGTAAAGGGTTTTTCACACTTGGATCGTGCTTTTCTTTAGAACTAGGGCTTGTCTGACTTTTGTGTTTCGAAAGGAGGTAGTGAAATCGCGTTCTTCACTCTTTACCTACTTAAAACTGATAAAAACTATTGCAGACAGTTTAAGGAGTCTTGTCAAAATGTAGAAAAATTAACTTAGAGTGATTATCTTTATTATGTTTAATTTTGTTTGGTCATTTTTGGTTATATGGCTTAAATGTTTGATTATACGTTCTTTGGTAAGAAGATGTCAAAGAAATAATGAGATATCAACAAATTTAATTTCCGGGTTGTTAAAGTACTGCAATTAATACAGTTTGATGAAATAAATTTAGAAATAAATAAGTAGGTTTCAAGAAAAAACGCTGAAAATGCCCAAGTAAAGGGCTTTTCACACTTGGAGCATGCATGCCTTTAGAACTAGAGCTTGCCTGACCTTTGTGTTTCAAAGAGAAGCAGTTAATTCGCGTTTTTCATGTGCGAAAAACGCTTTTGCTTCTATTCACATTGAGAACATAGGGTTTTGTCTTATCTGACCAATGTTTTTAAGAGGAGATGGGTTTGCTTCTTGTAATTGTTTCGTCTCTTTTTAAATACATTGGTCAGACAAGGCTAGATCAAAGCGAAGGCACGCCACGCGCTTAGTCTGAACGTCGCCTTACGCACCACCAAAATCCGTCAAAGTCTTCTTGTTCTTCTTATCAAGAGTGTTAACCTCTAATATGACTAATTGCCTTAGGCTTGCACTCTTGAAAACTAATTGAATAGAGCTAAAGACCATAGCAGTCGATGCTCGGTAAATTCAAACTACAAAAAGAAAACCAAATTAATTGTAAGTTTGACAGAGAACTATTAAATCCAATATAAATGAAATAAAGTGATCAATATTTCAATTATCCTCAAAATATAGAATTTAACCTTAAGAGATTAGCAGCTTACGAAACGCTATCCAGCGGAAATCGCTGCAACCGCAAAGATTTTCTTCATTCAATAACAGCATGCATTTTCTCTGTGCTCAACGCAACGGCTCTCTGTCTCATCATGCGTCGACGCGAGACGGCCACATCATTATGATTATTATTATTGGGAAATTCCTTTTATTCAAGCGTGCCCCTGTGCAACCAGCGCAGCGACCGGGTGATAATCGCGTTTTGTGCGAAATGTCTTGCATACTTCCACATATTTTTCACAAATCGTTGACACGAGCTGTATTCAAACTTGCATACATATTCACACGACCACACGACCACACACACACACACACACACACATACACATATGTTTTGACAGTCACGAACAAATATACTTTACATGTATACACTTTAAAGACTCACACTTTTATACTCATGCTCTTAATTCGTAAGCGATGCCAACGATTTGATAATATTAATCCAATCATCCTCCACATAGAAGCGATTGCGAAGCTTAGCAGGCTTAATGCATGCGTGCGCAACAAAATTATATTTCAATATTGTTGTTCTACATACGGTACACCTGATTAAACACATTGTAAAGTGCGTAATTGTTAATCGAACGTGTATACTGTGCGACGCGCGCGGGATGCAAGCATGAAATTTATTATAGCATTAATTATTCATTGAATCTCGCTGAGTGCGATTCGATGGATTGCGCCAGAGGACATCATCGGCGGCGATAATTACGCGTCGATTAATCATCGTACATTGTACATCGGTGTCGATGCGCTTTTATTCCATGGAATTAGTTCCTCGAAATAGAAATTTCTGTAATTGAATGATTCGGTCGTCAGAGTTTGGTATAAAAAATTCCTTGTATCTCATGTACGGTGTGTTTCCAACTACACTAGTTGCAGTTCAAGTCCTGTCGGAGGCAGTCATCATTTTCTCGCTCTACTTATTGCAATTCGTGATTAACATCCTAAAAATTGCCAAGCAATGTTTATTTGTTCATATTCAACATAACAAAATCAACATATATTGACTAACTAAACCTGATTTATCCAACAAAATTCCACCGAATAAGTTAACCTAATCTAAGGATTCCAAAACTAAATTAAAATAATAAAGAAAAGTTTAAAAAAGGTAAGGAAAAATTAAATTTTCCCTCTTTTAAAACGCAGTTTACAAGAAGAAAAAGTCTCTAACTAAGTCATCCGCATGTAAAATCTCCACAAGAAAGACAAGAACAAAAAATTTCTTTTTTTTTTCTTTACCAAGGTTTTAAAAATTATTTAACCTAATAATTAATCCTAACCTACAAGTATATAATCTTACTCCACATCAATTTCTAAAGTGATTTATACGTTTTCTAATAAACTATTACCGATTACCGAACGAGTTCTGCAATTTCCGAAGAATGTACAATCGCCGACAAACCATAAATCCTAAATTGGAGAAAATTTTATCGGCTCCAATTGAGATCACATGCCTACTTAATTATACGGTGACTGAAGATATCTACGACGAATATTGCGCATTACTTACTATGCAAATCATTTGAGCCTCACCTACAGGGTGACTTATAAAACATTACCCATCAAATTATTTACAAAAAAAAAAAACTCCCTCAGATTCTTTGAAAAAAACCGTGAATGTTAATTTTGACGACGATTAAGTTTAGTTTGCGAATCTTTGAATGACGTTTTACGAAGTGACTTAAGTCAATGGATGCAGAAAAAAAAAGTGTCCTGCTTGAAAGTTCTATTATTCAATCGGCTGGTCCAGTTGAGGAGATTACGTGATCTGCGTGCGTGGCGTATGGAAGCGATGCTAGAGCCTGGCAATTTCACTCATCGATCTAGTTCCAGTTGTACTTATTAGTGAATCGCTGCACGGCCGCAATGGCCGCTACAGTTTATGCGCATGTCGACTACTGCGCTCAGCTGCTTTACGGCAGCGTGCAGTTTTTGTGTGCGCATGCGCGTATGTGCCGTGCGTGTGTACAACGTGTAAGAAAATGAAATGGAAATCGCCGCCGCAGCGCAAGCGCACCGCATTGTATTATGCACATCCACTTTTTGTAAGTCTCGCGCGCATGCGCCTTTAAACGTAGCAGTTTTTCATAAATCACGAACAAACGATAAATGGTGTGCCACTACACCAACTTTCACTATCTTCGGCGAGAGATAAATAGAGAGAAATTCGATTACAAGTATTAAAGCTTCTTTGAGCTGTCATAACTTCGCCTAAAAGTTATAAATTGTTCTTAATGTATCAAAAATAACACATTTTTATTTTTCGTTTTTTTCCAATTTTATTTTGCATAAAAAAATAAGTTTTGGGAGAACATAGCTTTTTCTTTTACAACAAATGTTAATCAGGAATTACTTCACTGTTGTGTTTGCCACGAATAGCATTTTGTTAATACTTGTATCGAAAATAGTTTACGAATAAAATATACTGAAACTTATACTATACTGAAGAATACGCTTATGAATTCTGCAATGTTCTACTTTGAATGAGGATAACTCAAAAACTATAACAGTATTCTTAAATTCATACGAGGATGTTCTTCATTATAAGATTCTTCATCGATTGATATATTGTTAATAATTGCATCATAAATAGTTTGCGAAAAAAATGTAGTGAAAGTAGTTGCTTGTAGAAAAAGTCTATCATTCTTGCAAATTACTGCTTTGAATGACGTTAACTCTAAAATTATAATGCTAATCAGAAATCGCCTCAGTGATGATTTTCATTACAGAATTTTGCACCAAATGTCATATCATTCTAAAATAGTTTGCAGATAAATTGCAGATGAAATTTGTAACATTTGTAATAAATTTGCAGACTTGCTATATTTGGAAAGGTTCTGCTTAGATTGAGGATAGCTCTAAATGTAAATTATTGATTAAGAATCGATTCGGTGATGATATTTATTATAATATTCAGCGTCGATTGGTATATCGCACAGGGCTATAACTTAAATAATTTACAAATAAATTCCACTTGAAATTTGTATTATTTGCCATCAATTTTCAAGTTTCTATTTTGATTGAGAATAACTCAAAATCTAAAACGATGATCAAGAATCGATCTTGTGATTTTGTGTATTATAATATTCAGCCTCGATTGGTATATCTTACAGGGCTATAACTTAAATAATTTGCAAGTCAATTCCACTTGAAATTTGTATTATTTGTAATAAATTTGCAAGTTTCTATTTTGATTGAGAATAACTCAAAATCTAAAACGATGATCAAGAATCGATCTTGTGATGTTGTTTATTATAATATTCAGCATCGATTGGTGTATCGTACAGTGCTATATCTAAAATAGTTTGCAAATAAATTGCAGATGAAATTTGTAACATTTCGAATAAATTTGCAAACTTGCTATATTTGGAAAGGTTCTGCTTAGATTGAGGATAACTCTAAATCCAAAATGATAATCCAAAGTCCTTTGAATGTTTATTAGAATGTTCATTATAAAATTCTGCATCAAAAGGTATATCGTTCATGTTTGTTTTTTGATTATTTTCCGAAAATCAGCGCAATTAAAAATTAGCCAAATTACTTTCCCGTTCCTAACCTCCCAATTGTATTAAAATAATTCAAAAATATAACCATAGACCAAAAAATCGCTCACGACAGACTAAACTCTATAAAATTATGCATCGAATGGTATATCCCAGAAGTTTGTATCTCAAATCGTTTGCGAATGAACCGCGCCGAATGTTTAAGCGAACCAACGAGCGAAAGAAAAAAGCGAATCGCGTGCATTAATGCCATTGAGGTTGCGGAGCTACCTTGTCGATTGCGCAAGTCGCGCGCGCATGCCCACAACAACGCGCCCGTCTAAGCCTGTGTGTTTAGCGTGTCTTTCCGTACCGATGGCGGTATGTAGATCGCGTTGATCACGGCTGCGCGTGGTGCATTGCACTGCACCCACATCGCTCGCCGACTTTTTAAGCGCATTGCGGCGGCGCAAACACGACCAAACCTTCGTCCATTGTATGCCAATAAACAAGCTATCGAACGCCGCAATTGCCTTCATTCATGCCGTTTGCTATTCGTAATTTAAGCGAACTTAACGTAGGTGACAACAGAATAGTTCAACATAACTTTTACAACGAAATTTGCAATAAGTAAAACTATGTTTTGTTCGGCAGGAATTTGGGAGAGATTAGTAAATTGTTTCTAACCCATTAAATCCATTGAAATATATAATTTAAAATTTTGAATAGATTAGATTTTCTAATCTAATAAAAAATGGATAAACAGAATCAGAATCATTCATAATTAAAAAATCCTTTACCAAACTTAAACACTCATAACTTTTGAACAAATAAATAAAATTGCGATGTTAAAACTGCATAAAGTGGATAATGAAATTCTCCATCTAATGTTGGTGATCAGTATTAATAATGGTATTATATATTGACACAATTTACTATTAAAAATAAAGTTTCAAACCGATCAAAGCAATTGAAATATTTAATTCCAAATTTAACCCATCACAACTTTTAAACAAATAAATATAAATCCATAGGCTAAGGAACAAACGATAAACAATTTTATTCTCTTTTGTACTATACCATAAGATATTAATATAATTTACAACTTTCGCGAGTAATTTTCTCCTAAAAACGATCTGCAAAGTTTCATCAAAGAAAAATATGTTATCAATTTCAAACACTAATAATTTTTGAACAATTAAACGGAATTTCATAGTCTAATAAACAAATGATAGTCAGTATTATTTTCTTTCGTAACATATAATAACTAATTAATATAACATACAGCTTCCGGGAGTAATCTTCTCCTAAGTAAGTTCTTCAAAATGTTATAGAATAAAAAATCTTTTCAAAGTGATGAACGTGAAATGTGCATTAAAGTTTTAAACCATCATAACTTTGAAACAAATCAACACAATTGCACAGACTATTGAATAATCGATAAACAAATTCATTCTCTTTCGTACCATGCTGTAAGATTTTAAAATAATTTACAACGGTCATGAGAAATCGTCTCCTAAAAACAATCTGCAAAGTTGCATTAAATAAAAAATGCCTTACCAATTTTAAATCCATATAACTTTTAAACAATTGAACGGATTTTCACAGTTTAATAAACAATCGATAAACAATTTCGTTCTCTTTCGAACCATCCCATAAGATATTAAAATAATTTAAAACTTGCGCGAGTAATCTTCTTCTAAAATCAATCTTCAAATTTTCATCGAATAAAAAATGTCTTATCAATTTCAAACCCTCATAACTTTTAAACAATTAAACAGATTTTCATAGTCTAATAAACAAATGATAGTCAGTATAATTTTCTTTCGTAACATATAATAAGCTGTTAATATAACTCCCAACTTCCGGGAGTAATCTTCTCCTTAATAAGTTCTTCAAAATGTTATAGAATAAAAAATCTGATGAACGTGCAATGTGCATTGAAGTTTTAAACCATCATAACTTTGAAACAAATAAACACAATTCCATAGGCCATTGAACAATCGATAAACAATTTCATTGTCTTCCGTACCATGCTGTAAGATTTTAAAATAATTTACAACTTTCATGAGTAATTGTCTCCTAAAAACGATCTGCAAAGTTTCATCAAATAAAAAATGCCTTACCAATTTCAAACCCTCATAACTTTTAAACAATTGAACGGATTTTCATAGTATACTAAACAAACGATAAACAATTTCATCTTCTATCGTACCGTACCATAGGATATTAAAATAACTCACAACTTCCGAAGATAAACCATTTTTTTCTCAAAGAGCGCCGCCAAAACTTCAGACTGCAAAATCATCTGCAACTTACCTGAAACAAAGAAACATAAATCCAACATAAATAACAACATAAAAGAAAATATGTTCCATAAATTCGACAGAGCGTACTATCTTGTTTAATATAATTTTGTGTTCGCCTAAAGATTTTCCGCCATTTGCAGTTTTTACGCGTCATTAAATTATAAAATTTCTCCCATCGGGGCTGGGCGTAATTTGCGTTCGTTCTTGCACGCGATTCGAGGCCGAATCGCGATGACCATAGCCAATATAGAAATAATAACCGGCAATAAAAACAAATGAGATTTCCACACGGGGCCTTCCACGGAGGCGCGCAAGGTGTAATATGCTCCTTCACCGGCGTATCTGGCCGGCTGGAATTGCCTACCGAGTGACTCTTCAATCAATTCGCAAAAGATATCTCTGCATTCATACATACTACCTACTGTCGACTTGGTTTAGTCGTTAAATTTCTGCAACGTTTTGACGCATTGCGCACGCACAACTTTCTCGCACGCTAGCGACGATGTTTTACGATTCATCAAAACGCATCGCGAAATTTTAGTACTACTCAAGGCGTTATCATATTCAAATTGATATTTTGTTGCAAATACTCCCATAAATGGCGTATGTCATTCTTTGCTTTTATATTCCTGTAAATGATGATTTTTACGTTTTCAAATGTCTATGGGTTTTTTTTATGGGTTTAAGTTTCATAGGTTGAAAATGAAACGAGTCAAAACTGTCTTTAAAATGTTTTACATTTTTTTTGTATTAAATCTAAACAAATAAATCTAGAATCATCACAAATGAATCCAGTCATTAAAAATTCAATTTAATAAATCGCCTAACAAAATCACCATAATTTCTCTCCCACTCTCTCTCTCTCTCTCTACATCTTCAATACTCACAATCAGCTAATGCGCAAAATTACGTTTCGTAATTAATTAGTCGCGGACGAGATCTGGCGCACGATGTTCCAATACCTGATGTGTAAAATTTCATTATTTATTGCTACATTAAAATCTGGGTAAAAAAATACCGCGACGCTTTTACGAAGTTATTTATTTTAAATCATCGTTCATGTTGCATAAAAAACAACAACGCTAACCTTGTTCTAAGTAGAGTAGAATGACGCAAACCTAAAATTGCTTTTTTTGCTGCGCATGCGCGACAGAAATCCTACGCACGACTTGACTACACATATTCTCATACATACAGTTAAGTTTCCTTTTTTTAAATGTTTTTAGAGAAAACATCAGATCACTTAAATATTGTTTAAATATTTATTAACATTACATTGTTTTTTTTTGTTACAGTTATTTGTTTCAAATTTTGATTTAGTTTGATTTAATAAAAAAGTTGGTTATATTTGGGTACATTATGTTAGATGAAGTAAGGTTAAGCATGGTTTTGAAAGGTTAAGCAATGCTAAGTACAATTGGGTAAAATTAAGTAAGGTTAAGTGAGGTTAAGTAAAGTTAAGTAAGGTTAGGTAAGATTAAGTAAGGTCAAGTAAGGTCAAGTAAGGTTAAGTAA